>JANHZU010009924.1:276649-292430 GCA_032468055.1 Acrochordus granulatus | reverse complement strand
ACAAACACCTCTTAAGAGCCACTTGAAGGGGGCAAAAATAGCATGACCTGGCCCAGTCTGCTTCAGAATGCAGATTAGCAGTCCTCATTTGGATTTTCTTTCATGTAAGGAAATTTGTTGCACATGAAAGCTAATCTGCCAGTGAGAAGGTGCTTGAACCCATTCCTCTTATATGAGGCTGCTGCTAATGGGAAGAATCCAAACATATAAGCTGCATGCGTATATTGCTTAAAATCGGATAAGATGGGAGAAAAAATTCCGGCAAACGAACGAATGAGAACAGTATACTAAATCAGAAAGGCTGTTAACGAGCATACCATCCATCTTTCACTCAACCCCGACGCTTTAAACAGCCATTAGCTTACAAACCTGAGATATTTCCTGTAGGTTTCCGATTGTCAGGTGTACAATTCTAACATGGAAACTATTTGGGGCTGGACTCCCTGGCAAACCTAAGTTGTTGATTAAAGAGCTGCATATCGTGGAGGATAAAATTAAGGCACCTGTGTGCTAGCCAGACTTTCTGGCTTAACATGTGCAAACATCCCTGTTCTGTCTCAGAACAGGTCTATCATGTGTAGCTTTGCCTCTGGAGCATTCCTCAACTTTGTGCCTCATCATTATCCGGTGCACCTGGAGGGCTACAGAATAAGAAAAGCATTTTCTTAAAATAAGTATTGGGATTGCAAATGCAGGAATGTCATACATGGTCAGTCAATAAAAGGCATGATCAGTCAATAAAAGCTCCACCTTTTTTACATCGATGTGAGGTGTGCAATGTTATGGGTTGTTGTGGGGCAGGGTTTCTTTTGTAAGGAAGGCCTGTGCATTAGCAGTAGGGAAAACTACTTTGACAGTTGCCCACATCTATTCCGCTTACAGAGAATTATTACTGTACCCACTTGCATTTATGGTTTGGAAAAGGCAAGAGCCCATGAGGACATTATCAACTGCTACAAGCGCAGATGAATGAATGAGCTGCATAGCCTGCAGTTGACAGCAATACCCCTGTGAGCCAATATTTTATCGTCTCCAATGCAGGCCAATACAAGGGGTCCAATGTGGTACCTCCCTCACCATCCACCATTGCCAGCAGAGGCATCCACATGGGGAGGGGGTCAAAAATCAAGATGGTAACAACTGCATGACTAAAACCTTGGCCCTTTGTACATGCATACATGTAAAAATAATGGTTTCAATTTTGCAATCGTGACCCTCCTGATTTGACTTCCCCTTTGGGACACTTACCCACCAAGCTCCAAGACCCACAATAATTTTAAGTTTGTTTAATTTTAAAAACGGGCAGCGTTCGTTTTGAAAAGCAAAGTAGCATTCACAAACGGGAAGTTGTATTTCTCACAATGCCTCTGACCTCAAGCAGACCCCTGAAGCATTATTTGAAAATAAGCCAAGATCCCTACAATTTATGTGGAATACCTGCCGTGGAAAGGCAAATGAGTTGGTAAAGAGCATTTTGGGAATTAGAGTGGAAATGCATGGCTATTTCCCATTTGGTCAAGTTCACTACAGCAGCCACTTTGTCAAGAGTATCCATAATATTCTCTTAAACCTTCTAATATATTCATCAGCTCCTAAAGATGGGGAAATCTCTGCACTAGCCAATCCTAGTTATCGAGAACTTCTATTTTTGTGTACAATGATATCTAAGTATTGAAATGTGAAGACTGCAGTCCTCTGCCCAAATCTTCACTGAGATTTGTTGAACTTCTGTGTAGATTTGTAGAAGTGTATGGAGACACCTTCTTTGAGAAGCCACTCTTTAATTCAAATGAACACAGCGTACAACTTATCTACAAAAAAGTTTAATTGAAATACCTGTATAAAAAAATATGATCTCCATACATTTCACACTGTTAAACAGAAGGAAAAAAAATCCAAATCCAAGCTGCATTAGTGCAACCAGATCACAGAACACACATCTATTAAAATAAATTAAGGTTTATGACTCTGCCACTCTTCCTTCCAGAGCCAATGCACAAAGACTGTACAATGTCAATAATTTAAAACCCTTCAAAACAGCATTACTTTACAGTTCTGGTATATCAATAATACCAGACAAAAAAGGCATACTAACTTTTAAAGTCATCCTAATTCCCTTAAATTAGACTTTGTACAACAATTTTCTATCTCCCAACCAAAAATGAAGGAAAAAAATAACAGGTATGGTCAGACTTTATATATATATATATTTTTCAACAACCCACCCCTACTCCCAAAAGAGGAAAAGACAGGAATGAAAAAATAATTGTCAACTGATCCCAGAGAATCTCCATAACAGAAAAGAGATAAAAGCAGTGTTGCATAATTCTAAACAAATAAATTAGCTAAAATAAATAGCCACAGATGAGTCTGCGAGAGGTTTTCTAAACTCCAGACAATAAATAAAAACTTGTATAGTACAGGGGAAAAATTACATAAACATATTATACAGGTATGGGAAAAGGAAAAAAACCCACACACACAGTCCTTGAATATTGCATTGGTTGTGCATTTAACATGCCCACTCATACTTTTTAAGACTTGCAGGTTGGGGGAACTGAGAAAGGGCCTTTTTTTCTTGTGCCCAGTGGTAGAGATGAAATGAAACATGGGTAAATGTTTCTGCTAAAGAGCTGATAACTTGTGCAGCCTATGGAAATATTGTGTGGCTCAGCAGAGGTTGTCTTGCTGGGGACTGGGGGGGGGGCAGGGAAGAGGAGAGAAAGAACCAGGGGAGGGTGAAATGTCCGTGTTCAAGTATTCCATCATCAGTTGATGGGACTACTTCATTCAGTCACTGAACATGTTTTCTAGTGCATCATAAGGATCTGCTTCCCCAGCACCTAGAGTGGAGAAGGGAAGGCAGGTTCTATAATGTACTGGATCTTCTTTGGACACACACAGCTCAAAAAAGAAAGTCCCACTGAAGCAGCTTTCAAAAAGGCACTCAAAAAAGCAAATAAAATTTAGTCCAGGCTCTATGAGAGCAAAAAGGTTTACCATGTTATTTAAAGAGGTCACTGCTTTTCTTAATAATAACAACAAATAATATAATGTCAGTCTTTTGGATTAAGTACTGGCCTGCCAATTCCCACGTATGAGTGTTTCCAAAGGAAATTTCATTCTGAAGCAGAAACCAGCAATAAGGGGAAAATTAAAAAAAAATCAATTCCCTCAGACAAAGATTCAAACTACAGAATAATTAATGCATTTTTCCCCTAGCCCCTTCTACATATTGGCAGCAGCAGCAGCAGCACTCTGGTCTTTTTTTTTCCCCCTCTTTTTCTGCTTGTGGCTCCCCTCCCTTAACAAGGTCCTCAGTATTTCACAGGCTCTCGTTGCTTGAACTTGTGCGAGACACGTCTGTGCCAATGGTCCGTAACCTTATGTCACAGTCTTCTGACTTCACAACTTCGGATTTGTGCAACCACGGATGGTCAAAAATTTGCTCAAGGGTTGGTCTATCTGAAGGCCTCAGGGAAAGGCACCATTTGATCAACTGCTGGCATTCTGAAAGACACAGAGAAAGCAGGTCAGCAAAGGGCAGGCAAGCACCAAAACGGTCAATTAAGTGGGGAGAGGAACAGGGTTGTAGAGATTAGCTCACCAAGTGAAATTCGCCTCCTGAAGTACAGGCGCCCTCTCAAGATCTCTTCATCTTGCTCAAAAGGGATGTCTCCGCAGACCATGTCATAGAGCAGAACACCCAGTGACCATACAGTAGCTGATCGTCCGTGGTATCTATGGTAGCGAATCCATTCTGGAGGGCTATATACTCGTGTTCCTGCAGGGGGGAAAATGCAAGAAGTCCCCTTGCCCTGTTAGCTGAGATGAACTTTCAGTCGGGGGTACATTTTACATATTGCAACTTCAAAATCCCATTAAAGAAAAACAAATCCACAGTATACAAACATATGGGAACATTCTAGATCTTACATCACCCCTGGGATTATATCATATTTTAATCTCAGCCCTCAGGTTGTTCTATTTTGTGGGGATGAGCAGCACAAGCTTCCCATCAGCTGACTGTTTACTAACATAAAGCTCCCTTTCCTGGACCACGTGGCGTCTGCAGCACCGTACCAAAAATAGACACAAAAGGACAAAGGAAGAGAGGATGAAAGGAGAGAGGGAGGAAAGAAGGGAAAAAAAGGTAGAACTCCAGCTTTGGTTCCTAAATGTGACTATTCAGTTTCATTTAGTTCCAGAAGTGTGCCACTCCCTTTTTAAAAAAAAAGTCAGAGAAAGAAAATCAGAGGAACCTTTTAAGAGTGAAATCTGCCTCGCGCATTAAGAAGGCAGTTAGCAACTGCCCTCCCTCTGCACCTAGTGGTTACTTGGATACCAAATGAAAACTGGAATTTGTGATGCTGAAGGTCACATGGCCAGGAGACTCTCCTTTCACAACAAACAGATGTTAAATGCTGCAGCTGACTAGGAAAGGAAGGTGAAAATCGGTGATCACCTTCACCTTGAAAAAAAGAAAATCTGGCCATCGGTCGGCAAAAAGAGATAATACATACTTCTGATAACAAAAGGAGGCCACCATGTTTCAATGTATAAATTAAAAAAAAAGGAAGATAAACTTCTTCCTTTCTTGAAAGGGATGTATTTTTTTATCCTGGATTCCCTCACTCTGCAATGCAGGATTTCTAAAATATCACAGGAGAATGAGGAATTGGAAAAGGAGAAAAGCAGGTATTTTGGAGGGGAAACCAGAGTAGAGTGGAAAAAAGAAGAAGAAAAGCACAGATGGAAACGCTCACTGGTAAAGCTTGACTCAACCGTAAACACATCGCTCTCTAGGAAAATGCCTCTATTTTTATTTTTTTGAAGGCAGGGAAAATATAAACTGCTGCGTCACTGCCTGGAATTGCTTCTTTCCTAAACAACTTGACACCCCCCTCCCAGCTGCCTCCATTGCAAAGGATTTAATTATCAACCTGCTATTGCCCGCGCCAGCAAAAATATATTGTAGGTGGTGAGAGTGTGATTAAGACAGTGGGCGCTGTGTCAGGATACTTTCCCAATTAAGCACCTTCCTCCTCTCACTCATCCATCCACACACAGGGAACGGCTGCAGTTGGGAGGGGCGCGTACCATCAAAGTCTGTGTAGACTGTGTCTTTGAGGATGGCTCCAGACCCAAAATCGATCAGCTTCAGTTCTCCTGTCCTGAGATCCACCAGAAGATTCTCATCCTTGATATCTCTGTGTACCACCCCGCAGCTGTAGCAGTGGCGCACCGCCTCCAGGACTTGATGGAAGAAGCCTCGTGCTGTATTTTCATCCAGCGCCCCCTTTTCCGTAATGAAGTCAAAGAGATCCTTCACTAGGTCTGGCCGTTCCATGATGATCAGGTAGCCATCAGGCCTCTCGTACCAGTCGAGCAACTTGATTACACCCCGGAAGCCTGAACCCACTTTCTTCAACAGGACTATTTCCAAGGGCACCATTACTCCACCCTATGAGGAGGGGGAGAGAGAGAGATAGAGAGGGAAAGACCAAAGGAAGACAGAATGAATTATTTGGAATATCAGGTGGGGAGGATGAGAGGAAGGAAGGAAAATCCCCTTTCTTGGCCATCCAAAAACAAATCATGCACTTCTTTCTCAAAATGGAAATTCAAGCAGCCAAGCAGAGGACGCAAAGGGGAGGGCTAAGCAGCTGCAGCTACTCCGCTGGGTGTCTCTGCTGCCGCAGTCAAAAGGGGAGGGCAGAGGGGGAAGAGGAGAAGAAACCCTGCCAAAATCTCCCCCACCTCAATGTAAACAATAACAGAGACTGGAGAGGCAGCGGCATGCATGGTGGAAGGGGGAATCTATGGAAACAATCATCAGCCTTCTGTTATTAATGCAGGAGGAAACTACTGCAAGGCGCAGGCAGGCAGGCAGGCAGGCACTCACACACAGACATATTTTGGGTTCAACGTTGGATACTTACAATTGTGCCCCATTCAGTCACCCGTTCCTTCACAACGTGCTTCACAGCCACCTGGAAGCAGGGAGCAAAAATAGAGAGGTTAGAGAAACCAGTCTCCAAACTGAACTGCAGGACAGGGTGGAAAGGGGAGCAAATCTGGTGCCTGTTGCTCGGCTGAGAACTGCCCGGGGTTTGCTCTTGCTCTGAATTCCACAACTGGAATTTCCAGCCACGCCAACGGGGTGGGTGGTAGCAACCCCAAGCCTCGTGGTTGGGGGCGGAGAAGGGAGGGGGGTTGCTCAAGAGCCTCCTCTTACCGGCAAGCCATCTGCAATCCTGTTCCCAGCATAGACGGTGCCAAATCCCCCACTGCCCAGGACTGAGCCCACTTGATAGATTTTATCGAACGGCTCCTTTTCCACTTTCACTAGAGATGGGAAAAAAAGAGAAAGCGAAGGGTGAGAAGCCAGCAAAGGCGGTAGGAAAGATCCAGGGACTAGAAAGCAGCTTGACAAGAAGCGATCAGGGTGGGAAAGGGCATCTTAGCCCTTTTTAAAAGTCATCAGCGACCATTCAACTCAAATTAGTGCGGCCAAGCCCGGATTCGGGAATGACTAAGAATCGGGGTGGCCGCTGGAAACTTCTAACTCTCTGACTCCCTCTCCTGGTCGTCCGGAGTTTGGCGAATCAGATCTGCCAGCCCCTGGCAAAACGTCTTCCCAGTTTTTTGCCCTCTCCATCCCTTGGTAAAAAAAGTCTGCCTGCGCGACTCGTCCCAGCCGCCCTGCTCCCGGTTACGACCACCGGGAAAACAAGCCGGCGCTCTCCTAACCCGCTACGGGCTTGTAAGGCGCTGCGGAGATTTTAAAAAGAAAATGAATGAACGACTCGAGGCGGTCGCTGGGATCCGCTGCTTCTCGTCCGCGGCTGACGCGGGAGGGGAGAGGAAACCTCGCCGCGCACCTCACACAGGCGGACCGCGCAACGCAAGCGAGGCGGGAGGGGAACGGCAACTCCGAAATTGTTTACCCGGCTGGAGGATCTTCACCGGCAAGTGATCCATGCTGGTCGGGTTGCAAAGATGAGCCAGGGACCCAAATTTGGAGAGTAACATCTTCCCAAGCGACACCAGGGAAAGGAAGCAAAAATCCCACGATCACGAGGCAAAGGCTTCTTCGGTCAACCCACAGGGGTGGGGGGCTCGCTGGGGAGCGCGACTGAACGGGGCCAGCAGCGCAGGCTCCTTCCCCAAATCGGGAAGGAGAAAAAGCCTCGCTCGCAAGCTCGGCTCCCTCGTCTCGCCCTCCTCCACCGACACTTCAGACCGAAATGCAACTTGCAAGTCCGCCGAGTCCAGCCGAGAATCCCAGGGAAATAGACGGCGTCCGGAGGGGAGGGGAGGGGGAAATCCACACGCCGATCTTTATAGACAGAAATATAAATATATCTGGAACATGAGCAAAGCGACGAAGGGGCTTCGCGTCTTTTCCGGCAAGCAGGCAGCCGGTCCGGGTGTCTTCGCTGGGGTCGTGCAAAGGGACCCACGCGGGCGATGCGAGGAATCGATAAAATCCAGTCCGGGATGCAGCGCCGCAGTGAGGCGGTCGTTTCGGAGCGGCGGCGGCAGGAACAGCAGCTCAGCCTCCGACTGGCACCGCTCGCTTTCTGACCTCCGTTGCGCGCAGCAGCGGCCTCTTAACTCCCAATATTTTGGTGGGGGAAGGAAAAAAAAAAGAAACAGCCACGGATCTCCACGTCCGTATCCTTCCGCCGGAGGGAATCGGAGGCTCACGCGGCTCTCCCTCTCTCTCCCCCTCCGAATAGGTCCGAAAAGTCTCCACCCTCTCTCTTAAGCTCAAAGAGGGGACTGCGGAACCTCCCCCCGCGGTAAATAGGGCGGGTGGGGGCGAGGAACTATTTGCTTATAGTAAAGAGAGACGCGGCGAGTTACTGTCTGAAAAATTCTCATCACAGGATGACACGGAGGGAGGGAGAGCGAGCGCGCCCTAGGAGCGGAAAAAAACACAGAAGAGGGGAAGGTTCTCTCATTTACATGCGCCGGAGCCAATGAGAGGGGCGGCTCTTTCAAATGAAAGCCTGGCTCCAGCCAATCCAACGGTTCGGATTTGGATATGCATCGGTGAAACTGAGGTGGGGGCGCTTACGAGCGCAGGGCGGGAATTCCTGGGCGCGCCTGGCTCGCGCGTCGCTAACCTGGCGGCGGCGGCGAAGGTCATCCTCAGCAGGGCTGAGCGCTGCGTCGGAAGCGGGAATTCAGGGGAAATGCGGGGCGGGGGCGCAGGGCGGCCGCCATGATCAGCAGGCAGGAGAGGGCTTCCCCCTTCCTCTCATTCAGACCGTCAAGCTCAGCCGCCGAGCGGTAATAAAAGCGATAATGATGAGACCCCTCACTGCGAAAACCCGCGCCATTGAGCAGCAGCCTCCCGCAGTCCCTCTTCGGATGCATGACAGAGCGGGGCCCCTGAGGAGAAACTCGCCCCCGGTCACGTTTCCGTGGGCGAGTCCCCACGAAGGGTTAATAAAAAGAACATCCTGCGATTCAAAAAGGGGGGGGGGAGAAACACGCAAGGAACACCCATCCGCTCCTTCTCCCGTAATCCTGTTACGATTTCTATTTGGAGGAGCGAAAAATCCCGCACCGCGGTAGGATGGGCTTTCCCGAAGCAGCGACCCTCCCGCCGCCGGAGGTTGCCGCAGACGCGCTCGCGCGCGGATTCCCTCCCGCCCAAAGGGCTGGAAGGGCTTCCGCGGCGCGCGGCCGCCGCTTTTCAACGCTCAGCCCCTGCCCGGCTGGCGACGGAGAGAGGTCAACAGACCTAAGCACGGCCCTCTAAGGTCGCCCAGAGAAAGCCTGCGGCACCCCGCTCCCCACCCCGGGGATCGCAGGCCCCTTAACAGCCGAAGCCGAACGTTCCCTTTTAAATGAAGCTTTTTCTCCCCCGCCCCCCGAAAGCTTTTTGACACTGAACGTTGCGAACGATCCTTGCAGCTCTATCCGACGAGGAGCCTCGGCGCTTCCCCCCCGCCCGAACAACATCACCCCAAACAAACCCGTATTATTTCGTCTGGCACCGGTGGCCCTGGAGATCCACCCAGCGCCACGAACCCACCAAGCCTCCCGGAGACATGCACGCGCGCCGCCGCGTCGCACGTTTGAATTCTTGCTCGTGCGGTACTTAAAAGGCGTCTCGCTGACATCGCGGCTGAGCCGGTGCACCGCCCCTCCTCTTCCAGCGGGGGCGCCAAATCAACGCGGAAGCGGCCGAGAAACCCGCTCGGCGGCGGAACGCGCGGATCTGCTGAGCGTCGCGCGCTGTGAGGAGCTCCGCGTGGGAAGATGTGGGGGGAGGTGGGGGGCGGGAGAGGATCGATAGACGGCGGGTGGAGAGATGAAAGAGAGGGAGACGGTGGCTGTATCGCAGGTGAAGCCTACGTGCACGGTAGCTGAGAAATGGATGGAGAGGTACAGATAACGGATAGGAATGGGTAGATGAAGGGCAGATGGTAAATGGCATAAAAGATAAAGGGATGGATGGATGGACGAACGCACGCACGGATAATTGACAAGTGCAGAGGTGGCCACAGAGCATGGTCCAAAAAGTCAAGGTCGTGACCGTGGTGGAATCAAAGCTCCATCAGTTTTTCTGTGTATTGCACATAAAGACACACACACACATACATAGAGCATGGTCCAAAAAGGCAAGGTATTCAAAAAGGAAAGATTCCATGGTGGAATCAAAGCTCCATTGGTTTTGCACATAAACACGCATACACGTATTACACATAGACACACACCCAATGGGCTGAGCTTTGATTGCACTGTTGTGGCTGCCATCATGATTTTTGGAGCGCTGCCTTTAGATACCTCTGGGTAAATGATAGGCAAGAGATAATTTTTTTGAATATAAGAAGATACATGATGGATGAATAGATAAATGTAGAGAAAAGGGTGATAGATGATTGATAGGGAGGTGATCGATGAGATTATAGGAAAATGAGGGAGGGAGAGATACTCAATAGACCTCTCCATACCATTCACAATTTTATATACATCTATCACAGTCTGCCCCCCACACCTATCTTTTTTGTATGTTAAAAAAAGCCACAAAATTCATAACTTTCCTCATAAGGGAGTTGCACTAACTGTTAAAAATACTGAAATGTCTAATTACAATGGCCAGCCAGCTTGTCCATGCTAATTGTAGGTGGGAATCACACAAGTTTAGATACATGATACTGTTTCATATTTTAACTTACCACCTCTTTTTGGAGAGGACTTAAGATTGCCAACAAGTGCTACCGACAGTTGCTCCTCAAAGAAGACCACAAAACAGGTGTCCCTGGTGGGTTTGGAGCTCTGGGACATGAGGAAATAGCCATCTATTAGCTCAATCCATGGTTGGTGCCATCAGAAAGGCACTGGGTTTACGAATGCCCTTTTCTAATCACTTTTGGAAATTGCATGTTCACTGCTTTTCACCTGTTAGGAATCTTTGGATGGACAGGTTTTACAGCCCTGGGTGAGTTTCCTTCAATCCTTAGTGAAAGAAGTTTTAAATATAAGTTTAAGGCTTTGACAAAAAATGGGGAATAAAAAGCAAAAGGGTGATTAGAACTTGGATTTTGGAAGGTTACAAACAGACTAAGGACCCAGATGGATTTGAAATCATGATTTTGGAATTAATTACAAGAATCCTTCCCATGAGAAATTTTTTTTTAAAATTCTCTTTAAGAGAAACACGATAGGAAGACACTGTATTTTGAAGGTTGGAGAGTAGAAGGAACCTGACAAAACTAAAGATTACAATTAGAAGAATTTAAGTTTTGTTTATAGATAAAAGATGGGATTTGGGAAGAAGAGAGATCATGAGTCACCGCATGACTGCGCCCAATTTTACCACCTTTTTTGCAGTGGTGGTTATTCAAACATCATAGTCATTAAATAACCCATTGTCATGGGGAGGTTTGTGCTAGAAATTGGAAATAAATGCTGATGAAGTCACATGGCCACAGGGCGCTGCAAATGGCTGTAAATGCAGGCTAGTTGATGGCCACCCAAACTGCGGTCATGTCACTGCGGGGCTGGCAGGCATCAGAACCTTGAAACTGCATCATAAGCGACTACAGTGGAACCTCAGATTGCGAGCCTGATACGTTCCAGAAGAACGCTCTTAGTCCGAAATGCTCTTAAAGTGAAATGAGGTTTCCCATAGGAAACAATGGAAAGTCAGATGATCCGTTCCACACTCCCAAAAATACTCACAAAAAAATCATTTAATGTAGAAATGATTGTCCCTAACATCTGAAACAAGTAACAATGATATCCACACGATATAAAGCAGATATAGAGCAAACTAACCAGCACTTACGGATCTGCTTCGAGGCAGATACTGGCCTCTGCTGCTGCTAGGCTGGCTGCTGTCTGGCACCCCCTGCTGGATCAGAGGATCCACTGCTGCTGGTGCTCGAGGCAAAACGGCCTTTTCCCTCAGCAATGCCTTTCCGGGGTCTTTCCTGGGCAGTTTGGAAAAGTTTCTTGTCTTAACCTGCCTCCGTGCTATGAAGGGAGAATAGATGGACAGCAGGGGATGGGCTAGATGGCGTGGAGCGACGAGGGGATATGTGTGTGTGTTTTTGTGTGCATGAGTGCATGAGTGCACGTGCTTTGAGGACAGTCCCGGCTCACCAGAAGGAGACGAGAGGAGGGGGAGAGGACTTCCTGGAGGGAGAATCTGGAGTCTGAGTCTCGCGAGTTCTTTCTCTTGAATGCCTTTCATTTAATTTACGCTGTTTACGCAGTGTGAGAAGAGAACCATCGGCTCCGTTGTGAGATTTCCCGCGTGAGCTCATCCCGTGGTGCTCGTCTTGCAAGTTGCCGCTCATCAACCGAAATAAATTTTGTTAAAAAATTTTTCTTGTCTTGCAAAAATCTCATGCACCGAGGTACCCACAATCCGAGGTTCCACTGTAGTTATAAGTCGAAGATTACCTGTATTCTTATTTTTCTTTCCATTTCTTTATTTTCTGGACTTTTTCCCCTTTTATTCTTTTTTTTTGGTTTTATTAGTCTTTATCTTTTAAATTGTAATTTTCAGTATGATTGCTATAAAAACTGGGATGTAAAAAATGCAACGTGCAGATACAGTGAAAGGAAATGTTTCACAATCAGTAGCTTTTTAAAACTTTATTAAATTTATATATTGCCCATTTTGCAGCACGCAACTCAAAGGGGCTTACATTAAAGTAAGGATAAAAACCATGTCATTGTAAACACAGTTAAAAATAATGAAGTTCAAAGAGATAAAAAATATTTCCTGATACGATGCTATGAAAGGAATATAACTTTAGAGCCACAAAGCACAACATAAAGTACGCTGTTCATTCTGAAATATGGAATACTGTGCTCCCCAACAGAAGATACCACATATACATGGTGGCTCCTTAAAAATGCTGTCATCTTATCTCCAATGATTTCACCAGTTTTCTGAAACTTAGGAAGGATAAGCAAAGAATGCCTTATAGTTTAGTCAAAGTCAGCTGTGAACTCCAAAAGGAGAAGAAAAAAAAAGTGCTTGGTTTGAGATTAGTTCTGCAACTGTTAACCTTATTTAACCATCTCTGGACTTCAGATGAGTGTTGATGTCTCATTGGACTTAGCAGGGTATGGATCTTGGTTTAGTGCTTTAATTCAAACAGGAGAAATACATTCTGTCAGTGACATCTTTCATGATGGCAAGGAGGATATTAATCCGATAGGTATTCCCATCTTTTAGGTACCTCCATGGTGGTGATAATGATGATGAACATAGAAAAGGAAGAATTACCACAGCTAGTTTGGCTTGTGATCACCTTCCAGATGACAACATGAGCAACTTTATCCTCTTGGGCATGATTTTTTATTCTCGAGCACTGCTTTATTATAAAGAACTAGCTACTCATTAAAGTAAAAGGGAGGTGAAGAATCACAAGCCCAGTCTGACCCATCAACCTGTTCCTTTCCTTCTATTTTTCTAACTTGGAATGCTTTGATACACATGTGGTTTGAATCCTATGAGGGTCCACACACTAGTTTTTGCCCCTTAAATCCCTCAGACTCCAAAACTAAAAGGGGTTATATATCATCTTTGGACTTTTGAGATTTTAACAAGTGAAAATTACATTAAACATATCTGCATGTTTAAAAGTGACTCCGTCCCTAAGTATAACCTTAATCCAATGAAGTCCCCCACCTGTGTTTTAACGCAGTGGTCCAGAGTCACATTAATCAAAGATTTAATGTCAGAAAGGACACATTACACATGCAGATGGGGCAGCATGAGATGAGAATTTGGAGATTCAGTTTGGTTTCGAATGATGATAATGTGTTTTTCGCTTGTTCTCCTTTGTTTCCCAGGCTGTCAGTTTGCAACAATTGTGGTCAGAGAAACAATGGTTTTGCCCATTTCTGCCCTGGAACAGCATTAGGAGCCAAGATCACAAAAGAAAATACTATGCAGGAAACATTTTAAGGTACTGCCAAATAAAAGTCAGGTGCAACACAGGTAGAATGACTATTTTATGATCCTCAGAGCTTTCTTTCACTATATTTGGCAAATACCAGCAGAAGATTTCTCTTCCATGTTGAGAAAACATAAGACTTTAAGATAAGCTTAGTTTTTAAAAAGACACGCATCCAGCTACTTGGTATCATTGTCTTACCCATTGGGATGCTCCTTCTCCTCAAAATAAATTGTGCAGCCCCCAGACACCAAAAGTTTGCTTTTCGTGATGAGGGCTGGTAGATATTTCAAAGTCGCTGGATTGGCTCAAAAAAATTCCCCAAAATTTTATTTGTTAAATGTATATGCCATCCATCTCGCAGCAAGCGACTCAGGGCAGCTTGTATTAAAACAGAGATATGATCCATAGCAGCATAAATACAGCTAAAGACAGAAAAAAGAAAAGTAGGCAAGATGGCGAGAGAGCTTAAAGGGAGGAGGAATCTTCAACCCAGTAACCATCTCCAAGATGACACACTGCCACCCATAATTTCTAGCCCAGCTTTGCTTCTATAATTTGAAGATATTTCATGGTTGGTGGATTAATGCAGATGAGAAAACGAAGATATATCTTTGTAGTTTACAAACATCTGGTGTGGTGGTGAGAGTTGGATAAAACTTTCAGAGGGAACTGGGATTCTACAATGCAGATTATATTTTTGCAGCGCCTGCTACACCTACCTTGCCGGCGCTTTCTCCATTTCTGTTAGCGACCATTATAATAATGGGTATTTCCCCTATTTTGTTTGCATTTCCCCCCCTGCTGTATATTTCTTGCGTTGTGTGATGTGCTTTCATAAATGAATGGGGCCAGGCTCATGCATTTGAAATGGGCAGTCACATAAATAAAACAAACAGAATTATTCTGGGCTCAACAGCCTTCTTCCTGAGGAATGAGGCAGGTAGCCATATGGGAGATTAGAGCATAGAAACTCATGCATTTACTCCTGCTAAAGAAGGTTCCTTCCATCATAATCTTTCAGATAATATATGTTAAAAGGCGCATTCAGTCTAGGGACTTAGGAAGTTGCTTTTGACAAAAAGTAAATGGACTGAAGCCACATAAACCTGACTGACATAAACCAGCCTTGCATATTGCCATGTGTTTAGCAGCCCGCAGGAAAGCAAATATGAAAACATTCATATATTAGATTCTTAAGAAGTAATTTTTTGTTCCCTGGATTATAGACATAACAGATGTGACTCAGATCACTATGCAGGGGCAGAGGTGGACTAGTAGAATATTTTTTATTGCTTTGTATAATTTTATAGCCCTATTTACTAGGATGGAAGCAATAAACAACTATGAGGCTACGATATATATATTTATACCATTAAAGAGAGAGATGCCACAGATCTAAGCTTACCATGATCGGAATTTGCATTTGGAAAGTTTAAAATAAAATTAGGTACAAGGTGTGTGTGTATTTTATGTAATATTATACAATATTATGTAAACCAATATTTTTCAAACTTAGCAGCTTTTAAGTTATGCAGACTTCAGTTCCCAACATTCTGGGAGCTGAAGTCCACACATCTTAAAATTGCCAAGTTTGAAAAACACTGATCTCCACTGTAACATCTTTCTGTGCACACAAGGAACAGTATGTACTGTTTGTAAGTTACAACAAAAACATGTGGAAATAATTTAAAAAGCAGAATAACATAAGCATTTTGCATATTTGGATGTCCACCACAATCCTATCAGGTGAAAAGATGGTTTTAATTGCTTTAGAAGAAAGAAGGAGGGAGAAAGCGACAGACAGTTGTGTCCTATAGGCCTGCTATTATTAATTACCCCCATATATAGAAACACACACCATTTTGGTTTCCAGCCACATATTCAGCATCATTTCTGGTTTTGGCCCTGAACCAAGCTTTGTATAGGGTGTTATCACAACAGGATTTTGGATTAGCCATGTAGGGACCCAGATGCAGCAGGACTAGCTTAGTTTTTCAGCCTGGCCTACCACACAGGCCTGTTGTGGTGGAGGAAAATTGGAGGAAGTATTATGTTCCAATACTTGAGCTTTTGGAGTAAAGGCTATGACTATAAGTCCAAATTTACAAAGGTGGCTATCATCTCAAAGTAAGAGTAGCATGTTAATGTTAGAATTCCTGTCTTCGGGGCTGTAGGTAGGAACAAAATGGAAAGCAAAGCAGGACTTCTGCTTAGAGCAGGATTTTTTAACCTGAACAACTTTAAGATGGTTGGACTTGTGTTGCAATTACCTGTAGTAATTACCTGGGATCTGTGCTCCCACCTTTGAGCATCAGATGATCTTTTAGGCATGAAAGCTA
>JANHZU010009924.1:192264-203257 GCA_032468055.1 Acrochordus granulatus | reverse complement strand
TGGACAATAAGTAAGGCTGACCGAAGAATTGATGCCTTTGAACTGTGGTGCTGGCAAAAATTATTGCGTATACCATGAACAGCCAGAGTGACCAACAGAGATATACTGAATTGTGTAAAACCAGACACCTTACTAGAAGCCAAAATCAAAATACTACGTCTGACTTAGCTTTGGTCATGTTGTGCATGCACATTCATTGGAGAAGTCAATGATGCTAGGAATAGTTGAACAAGAAAAAGAGGCAGGCAAAGAACACGCTGGCTTGATACCATCAAAAGTGAGACAAAGATAAACATCAAGCAACTGAAAGCTGGAGAGCTTTTTGACACAGCATGGAGAGCACTTGCCTATAAAATCATCAAGTCATCATGACTGAATAGTTAAAACAACAATTGTGGACAATTCTTTACTGAAATAAAACAATTGCATAATCTAGACAGTAAGGAATGGGAGTCATTTTCCCTATTTGCTTCTCCATTATTCCCTGATATTCATCTTGTTATTTATTTAATATACAATAAATATGTTTATATTATATGTTTAATGTATAATAAGTAAACTAACCTTTGCTCATTACTGTATCTATTTTCTCCTTCCTCAATTTCTGGTTGCCATTCTAGACACCGTTAGTTGGGAGGAAGTCCCATTAAGCTCAAAGAGAATTACATATGAGCAGAAATGCAGTGCTTTATCCCATTGCTCATTCTAAATTATTTTTCTTAGTTCCATGTCTCTTAATATCATCGGGTGTTGTTGTTGTTTTTTGCAATTTCTCTGTTTGTTATTAATATAGGCTACTTTCAGAAGATCACCCACATTCTGATACTTGGGTGTTTTCAGTCTCCCTAATCAGTAAATAAAGTCGGAAATATGTTTGCTTCCATCTCAAATAATATGTTTCATCTTTAATTTCAACTTTTGTTCATAGTAGACCCTGTGTTGTCTCTAATTAAAGAGCACTGGAATGAAAAAAATAGGGTGCATATTTGGTTGGTATTGTTCTGTGTTTTCATTGCTTTGCTTTTCAAACCCTATTATGGTTTCTTTATCAAAATTGCATCAACTTTCTCTGTGGCTTTTATTTTAAGATCCTTTTAATAAAATGAATGTTTCAGCTAGAAAAAGGAAATTCATTGTCAGTACAACTTCTGTCCAGGATCCCCAATAACATCTGGAACGGTCCTTGTTAACCCAGGCGATGACCGAGCCAGTATGGATTTCTGTAATTTACATCTCATATTTTTATAGGTGGGAGACACTCTTCATCTGGCTCCTCTGATGAGACCTGTCCAGTATGGTTGAACCTGTGGCATAGCTCTCATTTTCTTCAGAGCACACAAGCCCCCCAACCACAGCAAAGTGGTGCCTCACTGGGGGGAGAAGTGCTGTACTTCTGCTGAATTGTAGAAATGCAATATTTTAAAGAGGAGAAATAAGCCTTTTCGGTAAAAAAACATTCCTAATATACATAGGCACATTCCTACCTATAGATGTAATTTAGAAATTATGTGACATTTATTTTATTTAGCACATTTATATAGCTTCCCGTCTTACAAACACTTGAGTCTTAGTGGCATACAGCACAACAATAATTAAGAACTCATAACAATCTAAAAACAATCAAGTATAAATTAAATAAACAGATAAAGTAAACAGATAAAATAAATTGATAAAATCCAAGAAAGTGAGGGAAGAAATACCATGTATTCTCATACAGCCACCTTGCAGGCTCTCCCTGGAAGCCACAAGACTGAGGGAAAAAAATATGTTTTAAGGGTCTTCTGGACAGATAATAAAGGAACTAATCTCATGTTGTGGGAAATTATGTTCCAAAAGAAGGGGTCCACAGCAGAAATGACAGGCCACCTGGGCTCCACCAGATACAGCTCCTTTGAAAACAGAACCCACAGAATACCCCTTCTGCTTGACCTGGTAGAATCACTGGGAAGAGGTGGTCTCTCAACTAACTTGATGTCATGCCACGTAGGGCAGTAAAGATCAAGACCAGAATCTTGAATCGCACCTGGAAGAAAATAGCAACCAATATAGCTTATAGAACAGAGATATAACATATATTTTCTTAGGGCACAAATAACTGTCCATGAATCCACATTCTGCACCAACTGAAGCTTCCAAATGCTCTTCAAGGGGAGCCTAATCTATTCTGTGTGTGACTGTGAGTAGAGCCTCATGATCCAGGATGTGAGTGACTGTGAGTAGAGCCTCATGGTCCAGGAAGGGGTGCAACTGGCTCATGATACACAGCTGTGCAAAAGCTTTCCTAGCCATATGTGCCACAGTGTATATCATGGAAGCATTTGGCCTGAATCATGAGTGGAGGTACAATATAAGATATATTAGCTTTGTCATATTATCCAGCTAAAATAAATGTACACCTTGCATTTGAGTATAAGTACATACGGGAACTTTTTAAATCTCCTTTGATTCTGGAGTTCAGGAGCAGGCCTACCAAGTATGACAAACCAAGGATAGATGCTGAGGTATAACTTGATTCAATTAGGATGCATAAGTTTTATATCAAGACAATAAAGTCTTTTAAATACTGAGCAAAAAAGATTGCTCAGGAAGACCTTTGTGCAACTATTCTGAAAAAATTACAATGAAAATTCAGTGCATGCTTATTTGGAAATATACCCCACTGAGCTCAGTAAAACTTACTCCCAAATAAGTGAGCATACCATTGCAACCATAGGCAATTTTGATTCATCAGATTTGTTTCTAATTGCCTTATGATGACATCAATTGCTTAACATGATGAGCAAACAGTAGCCAATACATACTAAATTCTGGAACTCTATCACAGCCTGTGATTGGGTATAAGGATATGAAGTAAGATTCTCAAATTCAGCTATTGTGCAAAATGAATAGATAAGGGCTGTGTATTTATGTCCTGTCTCCAGGCTGCGCATTTGCATTGGTTGACCATTGTGGGAAGTAAACTAGATGGGTCTGGCTCTGGTTCAGCCTGATTTTTTTACGTCTTGTGTTCAGTCAGAGGATTATTCTATCTAGGCATACATTGTATATTCTGGGGAACACAATTTTATCATGATTGATTCCCAGATATGAACAATCTGTAATCTGCTGTATGGGCAATCATTTCCTGCCTCCTTTAATTATTGGTTGTGTAGGCTGGGGCTGTTGGAAGTTGGTTTAGCAAAATCCGGAAACTGCTGATATACTTGCAAATATTGCTGATACACTTGTATATATTGCATGATATACTCATAACCTATCTTAAAAAATTATTGGCATGCTGTACCAGTGAGCTATTTAGATATGATCTAAAGTTAACTGTATCAACAAGGCATGGTTTTGCTCATTTTTTAGTAAAGGTAGTTTCTCCAAATATTGAATCATGGAATTCCATTAGAGGAGCAGTGGCGTAAGTGGTTAAGAGCTCAGCTTGCCAGCTGGAAGGTCAGTGGCCCAAGTTCAAGACCTGGCATTGCCATGCAGCAGGGTGAGCTCATGCTGTTCCACCTCAGCTCCCACCCAACTAGCGGTTCGAAAGAGTGCAAATGCAAGTAGGTAGATAGGTACTGCCCCTTCCGGCAGGAAAGTAAGTGTCCATGCGCCTTCAGTGTCTAGTCATGCCAGCCACATGACCATGGAAGCATCCATGGACGAATACTGGGTCTTTGGCTTGGAAATGGGGATGAGCACCACACCATAGTGTCGGTCACGACTGGCAGGGGCACCTTTACCTTTATCAGCTCTATTACATGTATATACATTATCTATACAGATTATCTTTACAAATAATCAAGAAAAAAAAGTTGTATAGTATCTTATACTTGTGATAAGGATAATTATAATAAATCAGTGTGTTCCTATATTTGTCTTTGATAGAACAAATCCATGTTTATTTATTAGATTCTAAGATTGTCTTAAAATCATCAATTTTAATTAATTTTCCATCAGAGTTGAGTCCACATACAGTGCTAAGACTTTTTAAAATTGTGGTTTATTGAACAACCCATAACAGCCTTGTTTATCCTTAATGCTAAGTTATATAATGATGTGGGAACCTTAACTGAAAAGAAATCATACTAAATTAAGTCTTAGAGTTATGATTAGCCTGAATCTCATGAGATTTCATACCAACAAAAAAATGAAAATCAAAATTTAGGGTTCTCTCGTGAGAGCTTTCAAGACCTCATGTTCTCATAAGATTTCCAGTTTGTTTGTTTTTGAATGGCTTTATTAGTCATCAGAAAAGCCATGGTGATCATAGCTTGATCATCTTATGTGATTTCCAGCACAGCTAATTTATTTTGAAAATACTACTGTATATTTTTTTCCATTTTTTCACCTAACTGTAAGGCATATTATAATTTAGGGTTCCAGAAAATAGTTGCCTTTTCTGCTTAAGATAAAAAGAAACATACAGAAATTTCTTCAAATATCTTTTCCCATGCTCAGTTCCCCAGAGTTTTTAGCCCTATTGTCATCTCAAGAAGATCTACACATGTACAGATTCTGAGTGCTTTCTAGGATGTCATCAAAGAGACATGGACCAACTTGATGGGAAAAGTGAATGTGCTCAAATTTCTTTTTAGCAACATATCCTTCAGTACTCTTAACAGTAACTTTAGCAACAGATTTTAGCAAAGAAGACAGTATCACTTGCTCCTTTCCACAGATAACAGCAGTTGGCATTCCTTGGCCAGTTGGCAAATGTATTAGAAAAGGCGCCTCCCTGCCCTAGAGCTATACATTGGAGTGGAGGATCAGTAACAGCCTATGAAGTATTTTTCTGAGAAATTTCCCACCTGTAATTAATCTTCTTTGTCAGGAGGTAGCTAGGAATGCAGTTGAGAACTATTGGCATACCCTTTTTTTCCTTTTACCAGCTCTTCCTTGAATTTATCAGCTTTCATTTGAATTAAAGAAACTCACAGTTAAACCAGTTTTATGCTGCTACTGATATTTTCAGCTGGATGAATGAAAGGACTTCTTGGTGCTTTATTTATGCTAGTAGATTTAGAAATAATTTGGTTGTTGCAGGCTATCTTGATGCTTACAGATTCAACTGGCAGAATAGAGACCTCTTCTTACCATCCTCTTCTTCAAATCTTATGAAAAAAATGAGAGCTCTGCTGTGGAGCCAGCAAACTTTTCCTAACTGTTTTAATGAATCACACTGATGATCAGTCACAGTCAACTTAAATACATTCTTCAGCTTGTAAATGGTTTCCTAGAGCACATCACCGCAGCAAGGCAAAGTTGATGCTACCACTGGGAAAGTTAAGTAAAGTTATCATTTCAGCTAGAAGAAGCTAAGAGGGAGGGAGTGATAACCAAACTCCTGAAGTATTCCGCCAGGGTCTTCCTGCTGATTTCTTCTTTTTTTTGGGGGGGGGTTGAGTAGCACAAGGCTCACCTTCTATACCAACCTTTTGCCTCAGCTGTGGTTGAAAATATTATCCCACAATCTGTTAAGTACTTCTATATGCAGAATGGAGAGGAGGCGAATCCTCTTGCCTTTGGCAGCAAAAGCTCTATTTGAGCCTGTGGGAGGGAGATCCATCTGAGAATGACTTCACTTTTAGGACCTCTCTGAATATTTCCTTCGTATCATTCTTGGTTTGGCTCCAGATTTGTTCTTTCCTATAACATTTGATGCAATGACTTGATGTTTCTCTTCTTAAACTGGAGCAAAGAAATTTTTTTTGGCTATGCCAAAAGAGATGCCCAATATTAGCCATGATGATATCAGATACATTATCTCTACATCAACTAATGACACAAGTAGTACTATTTCATCAGTTATACCATGATACAAATTTTCATCATTCACATCATTTTCACAATCCTTGTAAAAATGGATTGACTTTCTGCGTACATAAGTAGCACACACCTCTGGTGTCAAGAAAGCCATTGTTTTATAGCCCCCTCCAATATGCTGGGCTTGTTGGCCAGAAGGTCAGCAGCCTGAGTTTGAGACTCAAGCATCCTGTAACAGAATGAGCTCCCATTACTTGCCCCAGCTTCTGCAAATCTAGCAGTTTGAAAGCATGTAAAAATGCAAGTAGATTAATAGGTACTGTCTTCAATCAGAAAGGTAACAGCGTCTGTGCACCTCGAGACTTTGTATTTCCATATACAACAATGGTTAAACTATTATGACAACTCCCTGGTAGAATGTATCTTTCCAATATCTGACTCAGATTACTGGATAGAAGTACTTTAGAAGAAATGGCATCATCATAGCAGGATGGCTTTCCCATAACAATTTTTTATAATGGCAACATAAATGCAGATGTTTGTTTAAACAGTACACTTAACATGTTTATTGTTTTAATCAACATTCTGGACACATAGAATGCATTGAATCTGCTTGATATGTAGATTAAAGATGAATTAATCAGACATAGAAATCTTAGTGTGTGAATTGCTTAATAGGATTATTTGGTTTTTGGTCACTTATGATTTTTTGCAGGTGTCTGTGTCAATGGGAAGTCCCAAGCTGGTGTTATATATGCAGTCAGAACTTCTATTCTGTCAATTCACTATGCATAGAGAGCTATCAGTTGATGAAAAAAAAAACCGTTGTTTAGCAATGCTTCTAACCTCCCCAGTTTCTGGCTCATCCAAAGGTTTTCTGCAATATATATCCACATTTACATAAACCTACTGTGACATTTTAAAAAGAAACTACTAGGCCTTGTTCTTAATATCATGAAGCTTGGTCCTTGATCAGAAGAAGTTCTAATTAAGAATGCTACAGACATTAATAAACTATACACACAGAGACATGCTGTACATATAGATATACTAAATTCTGGAACTCTATCACAGCCTGTGATTGGGTATAAGGATATGAAGTAAGATTCTCAAATTCAGCTATTGTGCAAAATGAATAGATAAGGGCTACATGTATACATACATTATAGGCATCTGAGGAAGTACAGAATGCCACATCATTTGCAACTGAAGAAGCACTAATCACCTAATCTCCTATTTTTGTTTTAGCTTTTGGCATTTCTCTTATACAGAAGACCAAAGACAATTTTCCAACTCTTCTTGGCTCCAAATATGTTTGGAGGATTTACAACAGAAGTGGGGAACTTATGGCCTTCCAGATGTTGCTGAAATACAGCTGGCAGATGCTCCTGCCAAAATAGGTAATAATATTGTAGTTCAGGATGGAAATTATATTTCTGCAGCATCTGGAAGGCCATAGGAATCCCATTCAAGAAGTATATATGGTGTAGTATATTCTAAATTATTATTTTTTTATGATTGGGTATTCTGTCATATATGGATTTGAAGCATTCCTAAGCAACCTTTTTGCAACACTAGAGCCCTGCAAATTGCAATTTTCTATGGAAGAAATAACAATATGCATTTCCCCCCTTATTTTTGCTTGTCCCATAAGATCTGATAAAGTGGGTGTACTTTGAGTCTTTTCCACTAATTAATGCTCTCTGATGGGACCTAGGAGGGATCTTTCTCAGTCACATTCCCTAAACTCTGGAAAACTATCCCTCCAAATATCTGGATGCTTCTAAATCTTGTCATCTGGATATTAATTTTTGATGTTATTGTAAGCTTTTTGATGCTATTGTAAGGCCTTTCATCTCAAGGCCTTTCTCGAACAGGTTGTATCAGGAGAAGGAAAAAAATTAGTATAACCTCCAGATATTCTAGTAACTCTAATTCTGTTCCCCTTTGAACAAGCCTTGAAAACTGGCTTCTTCCCCAGACTTTCAGTTGGACAGAAATATGCTCATCAGAATGGAATTAAGTTTAGTATACTTGTGATATGTTTGCTTACCCTGGTTCTGACCAATTTTTTTATTTTCCTTACTGATGTAATATATTTGGGTATTGTTTTAATTTGTACACTGTCCAGAGCTACTGTCAGTTGGGCAGACTTAAAAATTTAAATTATAAACAAAAAAAATCAAGTTAAATTAACTATTGTGCTTAAAAACTAAATGTAGAACTGTAGTAAATAAATGTCAGTTAAATTAGAACACAGATAAATACAAAGTAAATGCATGAAACCCAAGCAACTCTCACTATAAGGGAATAATGGAATGCTAACCAGGTAATCATTCTACAATAGAAAGGATAGATAAACTAGATCTATAAAACTTAGTAGCTATATATAACAGATTAAACTAATTAATTTTGCTTAGAGTAAGTTAGTAGTGTATAGTAGTCACTCTGTATAACAGAAAGACCAAGGGACCCTGTCACTGGAGGCCAATCCAGAAGCCACAAGTCCCAATCAGAAGAGCATCTCTATTTATCATAATCACCCAAGAAGGCTTTAAATCCATATTTAAAGATTAAGCAAGCATCTATCCTCCAGTGGTGAAGCTATGAGACTTGTCTCCCATGGTATTAACTTTAGTTATTAAACAAAACCCATCTACTGTACTCTAAAAATCGAGAAAAAATATGTGAACATTGTGGCTCTGAACTCCTTGGGGATATCATTATGTCAAGGTCATAATCTCTGTGGAGCTCAGCCACTAAGGAAAAAAAATCCTTAAAATTAAAGAACACTTCCTGAAACAGTAAACATATATTCCTATTTTAATAGGACAGTTGAAAGGTAGCTAGAACCCTATTTTAAGAAGGCAATTTACCCAGTGCTGGAAACTTATACCACAGCTATCTTCACTACCGCTGCTTCAGTGACTCAGGCCTTGGATTAGGAGTGAAAACGGGGTTATTTGAAATGAATATGGATGATGGAGAAAAGAGGTGTGGATGAGAACACTGTGATGAAGCAGTTAAACAGGAGATGTGATTTTAAATTTCCTTTAAAATCAAGTACCAGATTTCCATTTTTTTTAAAAAAGCACTCTTCTGAAGCCACTCCATTAAAGCATGACAATTCATCAATAACTATTTTCAGATTTTTCATAAGCATACAGATTCAGAACATTCACAGATTGTAAAAAAGAAAATGAAATAAATCTCCCAAAATAAAACCAGAGTTCAGCTACCAAAAAAGGCTGACTAGCAAAATGACTCATTCTAGAATGATAAAAAGATCCTTCTGTTCTTGCTAAAAAGTTTAACAGTATGAGTAACATGGCTTCTGTAGTGAATTAAACATCACACATTTTTTAATGACTTTCCTTACTTGGTTTGATTCCTTCAAATTGGGCTGTACCCTGGAAATCCAGTTAGCCAATTTCATGAAACTGATGAAATAATATCCTAACTTTTATGAGATTAATTCTCATGAAACTTAGCGGAAGCCTTTTATGAAAGCTTTTTTTCAGTGTTGAGAGTGTTGGAAGACATTGGAAGAGATTGGCATAATGACCCCAAGACCTTTAATAGGACAAATAACCACTACTGACTTACTCTAAGCAAAATCTATTTCTCCCATGGACAAGAATATATTTGAGACAGAAGACCTAAGTTTAAATCTCATCTTTGCCAACAGCTCTTTGTTTTGAGCAATCGCAGTGACATGTTTCTGAACTGTCTAAAGACTGACCCATGTTCACTTACAAAAAGATAGGAAGGGCTAATGCTTTATTGAGGTTTTGCCCTCAAAAATGGCAAAGAATCCAAAGAAAATGTATTCTAATTGATGTGATTAAATGCCAAGTAAGTGAATCCTTATTATAATTTAAATACTTTATTTATAATCTCGATATTCCACCTGCCACACTGGGCAACTCCAGGCACTGCCCAATATTAAAACTCAGTTTACACGGTTTGTATATGTATATGTATGTATATGTATATATACATTCATTTTAAAATGTGGAACCATTGAAATATATTAAAACAGATGGATTACGGGAATCATTATCATCATAGGTTTGTCCTGAAGACAAATACACAAATAAACATTATTTATTTTGTTGTCTCAAGGACGGTGGGAATTTTATTGGGTTTTGTATTGGGGTTTTATTTCTGTAGGTCACCTGGAGTCACCATGAGTGAGTTGGGCGGCCATATAAACTTTCTTAAGAAATAAATAATAAATAGACAGACAAATAGGCAGATCGGTATATCAAGATGAGCAAAAATATTTTTAGCAGCACATGCCTGAAATTGAAATAAGGATGATGCACATTTTACTTCTTTATTTATTTATCAATTTTATAGCCTGCTCACTGTCAGTGATTCATTTTGTTTTGTTTTGAAGAGAAAGAGATTCTGCACATTGAGTTCTTTGTTAGAAAAGGCCCTTTCCCTGTTGAGGACAAATATCTATAGTGCATGGCATGACTAGTAAGACCTCTACTGATGATTGAGGTTAAGGGTCTATATTTCTACAAAAAACTGTCCCATTTGTACAGCCAATTGTTAGAATCTACAAGTGATGTAACTGCTTAAATGTTAAAAGAGTGATTTGGAAAGTAAAATATAATGTCAGGAAACCCTGAGTGTCTCAACCATGATTTGGAGTTAGGTCATACAGTGGAAACTCCGATTGCGAGCACCTCGGTTCATGAGGTTTTCACAAGATGAGCAAAAATTTTAAATAAAATTTAATTCAGTTAACAAATGAAAACTCACAAGACGAGCATCACGCGATGAGCTTGCATGGGAAATCTCACAATGGAGCCGATGGTTCTTCTCTCTCGCTGCGTGAAAAGTGGAAATTAAGTGAAAGTCGTTCAAGAGAAAGAACTCCCGAGATTCAGATTCTAGATTCTCCTTCCAAGCAATCACCCTCACCCTCCCATCCTCCCTCTCATCTCCCTCACGCCAGCCAGGACTCTTCTCAAAGTGTAGGAAGATTGACCCTCCATCTTCCTTATCACTCACTCATTCATTCTCTCTCTCACACAAATACAGCCCTACTCGCATAGCACCATCCAGCCCATCCCCCTCCTACCTATCTCTTCAAGTGTAGGAAGATTGACCCTCTGTCTTCCCTGTCACTCACTCACTCACTCTCTCTCCCTCACACACACACAGTCCTCCTTGCATGGCACCATCCAGCCCATCTCTTCTCCTTTCTTATAGCATGGAGGCAGGT
>JANHZU010009924.1:178006-190664 GCA_032468055.1 Acrochordus granulatus | reverse complement strand
AAGAAAGAAAGAAAGAAAGAAAGAAAGAAAGAAAGAAAGAAAGAAAGAAAGAAAGAAAGAAAGAAAGAAAGAAAGGGGAAAGTAAAGATTATCTTAGATGCATGTGACTGTACAATGAACAAAAAGAGATCAAAGAGGAGGAAAGGAAGGAGAGGGGGGTGCCTTAGTCAAGTTGAGAAAGAGAGGATTCTGGGCATCTCTCCCTGCCATACAGCTTACAAATCTGAATTCTATAATCAATAAAATGGATGAATTACTCCTCATTAATCAAAGAAATATAGATTTTTCAATTTCTGCAGCATTCTACTTCGTGGAAACCTAGTTTAGTGAGACTGTTTTGGACACACCAATATACATCCCAGGTTTTCAGATTTACAGGGCAGACTTGTGGGACTGAGATATCTGGGAAAAGGGGGGATGGCATCTGTTTTTATCATAATGAACAGTGGAGCAGAGATAACACAGTACTAGATAAAATCTGCAATATGGACTTGGAAGTATTATCCATAAAATGTAGACCATTCTATTCACCAAGGGAATTCACCAAAAAATTTGCCTGTTTTATCCTCATCAGAAAATATATCCCCCACAGGCTTCTATTGATGGAGCACTCCAGAACTTAACTGATCTTGTTACTATAACAAAAATAACTCTTTACTTATAATCTTAGGAGATTTTAACAGAGCAAATCTTACCCATGAACTGCCTAGGTATAAACACCATGTCAGAGGCCCCACTAGAGACAAGAATATATTGAACTATACCACAATAAAAAATGCTTACTGAGCTGTAATTAAGGCATCTATAGGAAAATCAGTCCATCTCATCCCCACTACAGGCAGAAATTTAAAATTGCAAAACTTGTAGTCAAAACAGTGAAGAAATGGTCTGAGGATGCAAGATTACAGGTATGCTTTGATTTCACAGATTGGTCTGTCTTTGAAGCTGGTTCAGCAGACTTGGATGAACTTACTGATAAAGTGACTTCATACGTCAGATTCTATAAAGACATGTATATGCCTATTACAACCTTTTGCTCATAGAACAATAACAAGCTCTGGTGTACAGCAAAACTCAAGCAAATTAGTCATGACAACAAGAAGCCAACAAGACAGGGGATAGAATACTGTATAACCAGGCCAGAAATACATTGACAAAAGAAAACAGAATAGCAGAAAAGAACTACTCTGAAAGGCTAAAAAAAATCAACTTTTAACAAATGATTCTGCTTATGTGTGGAGAAGCCTAAAGAATATAATTGGTTACAGGAGACTTTCACCCTCTGTTGAGGAAAGCCATCAACTAGAAGGCCTGAATGTGTTCTACTTCTGGTTTGAAAAACAACTACCATAATATAATTTTAATAATCCCACCTCAACCTCATTAACAACAGATATTTCCTCTATAATCACATCCATTCCTCCTTCTCAGTTTTCCTTCCCTCCTAGGCCCTTACTACCTCTGGGTCCCCCACCTCTTATAATTCTAGAAAAAGAAGTACGAACTCACCTCCAAAAACAATCAAGATAGCACCTAACCCAGAGGGCATGGCCCCTTCCTGCCTGAACACCTGTGCAGCACAATTGGGCCCATCTTCAACAGATCACTAGAGCTGTGCTACATTCCTTCATGCTTTAAAGATTCTACTGTCATCCCCATTCCGAAGAAAGCCTCCCAAGGTCCAATTTACTGGAATAATTTCCATAGAATTACATTAGATAAGACTGAACTGTCTTAATTTGATTTGTTAGCATCTTTATTATTCCTGTAACTTCTAAATCCCAATTTGTAACATGGGAGAAGTTTTACATTGCTTTGAAAAGTAACAAATAAAAGGTGTGGTGAAATATTATGCACCACAATATCAGAGCAAGGCTACATTTTATTTCTCTTAGAGTCTGACGATGCACCCAGAAGTACTGTACTATGTTGCACATTTCCATGACTGATAATATTAAGAGCTTTCTGTCTGGAAGCATCTCATATATTGGACCTTTTGTAGTTCATACTGAGTAAGTATTGCATGTTATACAAAACAAGTTATTTCTCCCAGGACAATTTTAAGTTATAAAGTGGAGAAAAAAACATCTTGCTTACTACTTCTGAGAAAGCAGATCTGGAATCTTGCTTTTATAATTATATAATTATAAATATATAATAATTATATAATTATAAATACAATTATAATTCTCCTTTTTTCAATTAATTTTATAAATAGAAATGTCAGGGTATTGAATGAGAGGAACTCTGAAACTGTAAAATTTGCCCATTTTTATTAAACATAAAAGAAAATAGGAAATCGAATCTGACATGTAGATTGTCTCTTTCATCTGCCTCCTTGCCATGGAAGAAGCAATATTTGGGGATAATGAATCAAAAGAGCATCTTACTTTCTTGGAAGTAAAATTCCAGAGGTCATTTAGAAATAAATTAGAAGCAAGCAATTTTGATAACCAGGATATTGTGAGTTCTAGTCCTGTCTTAGGCATGAAAGCCACCAGGGTGACTTTGGACCAATCACTCTCTCATCAAACTATACAGGACTGTTGTTGCGTGGAAAATAGGAGGAGGAAGCAATATTAGGTATGATTGTTCCATTGAATTGTATATAGTTACAATGAAAATTAGGTTGCAGGTTACAACAATTTTCTTTGGACTCAAAGTATACATAAATTCACGCACAAAGTCAAGATACTAACGTGGTGTTGAGCAATTCTTATTTGGATATGTTGAAAGAAGAAGTGTGCAGCAAGCATGAAACATGAATTATTTGTACCCTTGGAGGGAAGGGCAGTAAAGATCTGGAGAGAATATAGAAGTTGTAGAAGAGCCAGCATTCTAATAAAAGTTGTATAAGGTCAGAGAAGATGGTAGGTTTTTGTAGACAATATCATTAATGGTGTAAGGCATTGGCTGTTCTTTTCTACAGTGACTGCAAAATAGGCCACTGCTGGCCTGACTGGAAACAGAAATATAAATAGCTCATACCCAAAAACTGTGAGACCATCTTCTAATAGAAGACCAATGATTGGTGGCACTAGAAACCCTCTATTAAGAGGACCCAACAAGACACAGGTAGTGTTTTGGGCATTCCTAGGTTTCTTATTTGCTTGCTTTCAGTATAACCAAAATGACAGTTCTTTAAAGTTTTAATACTTCACTGTTCCTCTTAATTGCCAATATGCTGCTAATGTTATTACAGCTCAAAGATTTCTCCTTAACATGTTCTTCATTTTCATGAACAATCCCTTTCAAAATAACGCAGCATGAAAACTATCAAGACAAACCATTGACATTGTTTCAGAAGCAGATGAGACAGGATTTTTGAAATAATTTTACCTGGATTTCTTAGCCAGTTCACTCAAAGCTTTTGTCAGGACCCATCAAAGGCTTTTCAGTTGTCTCTATCAATTGTAAAAGGAAACATTATGAAATAGAGAGGAGTTATCATGTTAAAATGCATTTCATTTGTTAATTTATTTTTAATTCAATCAATTTTCGTGTTTTGATCCTGCTATAGTCACTTTTTGATCAATGCAGACGCTGCCTTTAGGGAAGATTGAGCACTCTCACTTCGTACTTGAGCTTAGTGGTATATACTGCACAGAAGATCTCAATGTACACATGCAACTTTGCCTTTAGAAATTATGCCTATGATTTCTCTTCCTTCACTCCTTCACAGAATGTGTGAAAGGAGCTTTTGTCAATTTCCCTACTTTATTTTGCTTTCCGTTATATGAAACCTGATTTGTGTATGGAGTATATCACTGGTAAGTTCTGCATAAGGTAAATGTTTCCCCTGCCACTTGTGGCCGACTCTAGAGGGCAGTACTCATGTCTGATTCACAGCCGAGAGAACCAGTGCTTGTCTGAAGACACTTCCATGGTATGTGGCTGGCATATATATGAGTATATGCCAAGGTGCAAGGAACACTGTTACCTTTCCCACCAAAGGTGGTACCTGTTTACCTCCTTGCATTTTTACATGTTTTCAAACTGCTAGGTTAGCAGGAGCTCACCCTGTTATGCAGCATTGCTTGGGTCCTGAACTGTCAAGCTGCCAATCTTTCAGCTGACGAGCCCATCATCTTAACCACTCAGCCACCGCATCCCTGTTCTGCATAGCTTACAGCATAATTTGGCCAACCTGTCATAGAGATGCTAGCCTTAGTGCTTCCGAGCTACAGGAGGGAAGGCATTTGTGGCCACTTTAATCTTATTGGAGTATAACTCTCATCATCACTGGCCATTAATCATGATCGCTGAGGTTGGTAGATTTTGGAGCTCAACAACATCTGCAGAGCCCCGGATATCCACTTATATTAAAACCTTTCTTTCTCCCATTATCTTCTCTCATATGTATAAAATGCTGTTTCTCCAGTCATTCAGATATTGATGTTTCTCAGTCAAGGATTGTCTCCTGTGAATTCATGAACTGGCAGAACGAATGGAGTATCTCCTTTGCTATTCACTGACACAGCACTCCTGTGACTTTCTGGCTCCTTGAGACATGTGCTAAGTGCCAACACACATTTAGCTCAGCACTAGTGGCGTCTCACTTCCTCTGACAGGTGCATGGGAAAGAGGAACTGTCTGCCTTGGCTCGATGCTCTGCCTCCCACACCCACACAGGACAAGCCTGAATTGTTGCCTTAAGCAGACTTTTATAGTCAGCAGATCATCGAAATAAACGCTAACTCTTTTAATTCCACCTTCTCACTAAATAATAATCTTCTATTTGAAGTGATGGAATGCCCCTGGAAGATTCATTTTTAATATTAAAATCTCTCTCTCTCAGTCTCTGAATACGTTAATGTTTGCTTTCCAGTTCCTCTGGCTTTCGTTATAATAAAACTTACATGACTTTATTTTTTTGTTTTTAAGTTTATGTAGATTTCCCAGTTTCCCAGTTCTGCTGTGAGATTAGAAGAGCAGATTAATTCACCCAATCAGCATCTTCCATATGTCACAATCATAAAGCTCCAGGAGTTGGAGTTTCTGCTTTCGCCATCTTGCAACACACTCAAAATATTGGTGAGGATGGCTGAGTGGATCAGCAATGGCTGAGTTTTATTCCATTAGGAAAATATCCGTGTCTCTTCATACTGTGACAGCCACATCCCTGTTGAGTCTAGATCTAGCTAGCCTATACTGTAGCAAAATGGATGCTAATTACAGGCAGATGATCACAATGAACTCCTGCTGTAAATCAAAGTTCAGTGACAGCTATAGTTGTGAGTTTGTTCCAGGACAAAGGCAACCAGTTTCAGAATGCCACTGGGGAGAAGATGTTGATGAGCAGCAACAGCCTGCATTGTGTTGTATCGTACGCGAGTCTTTGATTGACTGCAAAGTGTTTGTGTGCAAAAGGCCTATGAAGCTGAATCTGCTTTAGACTTCTCCAATTCATTCTGGAAAAAAGATGCACATAGAGATTCGATTGACAAATGGTCCATCGCATGGTAATATTATTCCCTAAAGCGTCTACTTCCTTGGAGGGAGATTAGATAATTCAGTCCTTTGATACAGCAAAAATAAGTGAATCAAATCAATAAATCAATACAGCCCCTGCATGCAGATAAGTAACAAGTCAGAACTATAGTAACAATTCTCATTGCCCTTCTGTTTTTCCTCATCGTTTTACATACTATTCTTATTTGTGTATACTCTGCAGATCATGAATTCTCTTTTAAAATGTAATCAAATAAAACGTGTAATGGAATGCCTAATAAATGGAGCACTTGATAACATAATGTGAATTTCTCCTTTAACTTTGGTATGTTTTTTAAAAAAAATCTACAATTCTTCATTGCCTTTTAATATACTTTCCTCCTTGAATCAGGAGAAAAGTTTATCAGCAGAGTGTTGCCTGTCCTCACAGAATTTAATGCGAGATACTTTCAGAGTATTAACTGATAGATTTCCTGTCATTCTTCCTCCTTCCAGCCAGCATCACCTACCAAGAGGAGGTATAGCCAGGAGTTGCTCTCCTAAATGTGCTGGCATAGTGTTGGAGGTTCAAACTTTGGTTTTTATTACTTCCTAAATGTTTACAGGTAGGCTTCATTTTATGACCACAATTGGGATTGGCAACTCCATCATTAAGCAACACAGTTACTGCCAGTTTCTCCATTGACTTTGCTTGTCAGAAACCAGCTGTGAAACTCTCAAATGGCAATTACATGACCGTGTCACTTAATAATGGAATTATCATGTGACTGTGATGATCATAAAGGTCTGCCAGTTGCAAAGTGCCCAATTTCAATCATATGGCCACATGAATGTTGCAATGGTCATAAGTGTGAGGAATCGTCAAGTTACTTTTTAGCACTGTCATTGCTCTGAACAGTTGCTAAGCAGGGCAGTCATTAAACAAAAACTACCAGTATTTTGGCAGGGCTAACCATTGACTGAACTATAGAAAGTTTTCATAAATGATGCCATCTACATTCAACTGATTCCAACCTCCAGTAATCTGATTTGTAGACAGCAATATCAATGTGATTGCTTCATATGGCTGTTAGTGTCTTGGGAAATTGGTTGCCTATCAAAGAAATAGAAGTCTCATACATGATGCCAAACAACCACCTGCCCCTCCAAAGTCTCCCTAGGTGCTTAGATATGCTTTAAAAAAAAAAAAAATAGTACTGCTATATCAATACTATTGTGCATCAGGATCTTTTTCCCCTCTCCTTTCTGGCTTCTGAAGCCAATTTCCTTGCAACTTCTTTAATCAAGAGACTCTTCCCTCTCTCATTCCCCAATCTACATTTGTGTGTCATAAGCTTTCTATACAGTAGAATTTCCCCAATACCCCACAAACATAGAAATACACACATAAACAAACTAGATCTGTAGTATATAGGTACCAAATAGCGGATTTCCAGCTGACAGATCTATTGATGCCTGGGGATCTGAAATTCCATTGGAAAGAGATTTAGATTGGGGAACTAGTTTCTCTTGCAGCCTAAACCAGAGTGTCCTTGCCACCATAGTGCCCTGAAATCAGATGGGGAGGGAACATTTTCACAGCAAAATTACCAGGCCAGTTGGAACTGAGACAATTGGTGTCCTTGACTCCATCACCCCTAGGCAAGTAACTTATATAGCTTGCAGAGGCTGTTTTGTGTTGTGAGATAAGGAAAAATAGTACTTCCAATCAGTTCTTCTAGGCTGACTTGAGTCGAGATGGAAAAAACCTCTACAAGGCACTCCATCGTGAGTAGTGCTTATTCCCAGGAATAATCTCACTAGATGACAGGTAGTTGGTCTAAAGTGTGGGGGCAGGACTTGGAAATTAAAAAGGAATGTTGTGTTGAGCTGCTCCCTATGTATGTTTTGTTAGTAATGCCCTCTCTATATGGCATGGTTTCACCACAGTTAGGTGTGGTTTTGGCCCACAGATCTGCCAGGTCATGCTCAACCTGTTTCACCTAGTACAGGCTTCTTCCTCCTCCCCTCTTTCAGTCTTGTTAAGCAAGAATTACTGAATACACAAACACACATACACAGAGGTATGATCTGAATTGCCTCCCACTGCAATTTTGGAAAATAACTTGTGGCATATCATTTGTTTCAAATCATTGTATGCCACTCTGCTACTCCATTGGCCTATTATGTTGGGTTGCCAATGGGTGTGTCCATGAGTAAGCCTGTAGTTATATTGGGCCAAAATGTGCCCAAAATATCAGTAGCCTGCAATAATGATTTGGAGGTAGAATTGAGGGTTTGCTCAGAAATTATGAAAGACATAGAGCTACCACCATTCTTAATTCACACACACAGAATAGGTAGATACCTGTGTGACTTCTCATTCATCAGCAGCATGTGTATGGGACCAATGGAGACATCTAAATATTAAGAGTATATTGTGAGAGCTTTCATAAACTTGCTGTGAATGGGAGAGGAGATTAACTTAATAATTACTTCCATGGTAATATGATCAGGCTTATAATATTTCTTACATATTCTGTTCTGAGTACTCCAGATGTTTAATGCTCATCCATCCATCCATCATTAAAAAAAGAATATAAAAATTCTTATAATAATTTTTAAATAAAAAATAAATTTTGTATTCTTAAAAAAGAATATAAAAATTGTTATATAATTTTTAAATAAAATTAAAAGAAGTGGAAAATCAGTTACCAATTAAAGTTCTGATAAAAAATATATGTTTCTACAGATATTATAAATGCTGAAAACATGAGGCCAGACAGAACTCCTAAGACAGCCAATTTCACAATTGGGAACAACACAGTGAAAAGCTTACTCTCCTATCCCTGAAAGACAGGCTTTTATAGTGGGAATATCTTCCAAAAGAGTCATTCCTTCAGAATAATGAGACAGAGAGCTAGGACCTGAACTGTTTAGAACTTTAAAGATCAATATCAACACCCTAAATTGTGTCTGATAAGCAACTGGCAACCAACACTGTTCTTTCAGGACAGGCTTTAGCATTTTGCGCCAACTATAACGTCTAAACCTTTGTCAAGCTTGGCCCAATACATAGCACACAGCAGTTATCAAGTTGGATTTCTCCAAAGGCAAGCTGGTGAGGTTCCTCCCTGATACAATTGCAGCTTCCTTTTGTCCTTTTCCTTAGCCAGAGGAGCACAATGTAAAGCACTGTACTGCAGTCACCCATCATTTTGATTTTTTTGAGAAGTGCCTATAGGATGTAAATAGAACCAAAAGGCATTCTTGCAAAGAGAGATGATGCTAGAAACTCCTAATTTGCTATGCAGCATCCCGGCTTTCTAGTTTTTTTTAAAAAATAAACTAACTTAAATAAAATATTAATTCTAACTAAATCTATTGATCTAAACTAAAAAAGCATGGATTCTGGAAAGCATCAATGGAGGTTCCCACAGGCTGATTGCCTACTCCTGCTAGTTTTGTTACTATTTTGTTTATAATTATTTGATTCCTATCCTTTCCACCAATCAATATCATTCATTGGCGTCTCAGTAGTTGCCCTACTATTAAAGGCCACAATTAAGATGAAAGCATGTGAGACAATTCCTTATGATAATTTGAAATATACATTATAAAGATTTTCTAACTTGTAGAAGTCTTATAGAGATAGGATAGTGGAGTAGAAAATAATAATGGAGGTTGCATTTCCCAGTCTTTTTGCTATCACCAATCTAGTTCTTCCCTTGCTTAAACTCATCATTGATCCTCCCTGCCTCAGAAAGCCCCACCCCTTTGCAGTCCATTTAAACCAACAAGTAGAAGCCTCCTTATCATCTCACAGTATAGCCCAAAGGTAGTCCTTATAACAAGATTGCAACCTACCAAAACCCCAGCCTTCTATCCTCTATCATTTGATGACCTCAGCATTCCATCTCCTTTAACAATGGACTTCTGCAGCTGCTTGGATAAGCAGCAAAATGTTTCTAACCAATAAGAAAAGAAGTCGACTTGCCATGACTCAACCTTCAGACAACTCTATCTGAAGATTGAGAATCTTCATCGACGTATTCACTTTACAATAGAATTAACCCCAGGATTTGCCTAGCTTCCCCAAACCAAATCCCTAGGATTTCATGCCTCATAGCCTTCAACTTCTATTAAAACCTTTGCTTTTCCATTGTTCAGCATACCTCTTTCTTGTAAAGCAGGCACCCAGTTATCATTTCAATGAATGTGGTTCTTCTCCTCAATGTTGTGCACTTTCATCATCTGAATCCATGTCAATAATCTTTTAAATGCTGAAGGACTAATTTGTCCTCTATTGCCAGTGACAATCAAATTAGGATCAATGGGCCTACCTTACAGGAGAGTAGATATGGTTGAATATTAAGAAAATCTCCTTCTTAGAATGGGTGCCCAGTGGAACCAATAACATAGCCGACATCATTGTTGGACGTCTTCAAGACAAAGCAGAACACCAGTCTTTTGGATTTTGAGCAGTATGTTAATTTTCAAGATTCCTCTGAAGGACTCCTCCATGGAGACTCTATGATTCCAAAGCCATCCTTCTCCACTCTGTCATCCACTGGATTTCACCTCATATCATCTCTGGCTGGCTTGCCATTATGTGTATTCTAAGGCACACAAATAGCAGGAGCCATGTATCTCTCATAGCATTTAGTGAAATGTTTTTGTGAATGAACGACTTCATTCAGTCAGTTCACTCGTCAGAATACTAATACTGTACTTCAACAGAGTCAATGGCCAGATTATATTTTCTGCTGTCTGGATATTTTTTAACCAAATTGCATAATATGCTTTTAGTTTATGCTGGCCACCAGAATAATGTATGCTGTCAAATAACAGATGTATGAACATTGGGGGAAAGAAGATTTTTTTTAATTAAAAAGAAGCATATGACCTGTCAACAGCATGACTAGTGGTAAAGAAGTCACAGGCACATTTCTCTGATTCTTGAACATGCCTGCACCTGTAATGTGGAACAAAAAAAGATTGATAAAGCAACCTGCTTGGCAAGAATATACTGGAGAATTTACAAGACTTTCTCAAATGTTTTAGATATTAATAATCATCCATAGAGAGCTAACCAGAGCAAAATGAACAAGTGTTACAAGGTCACCTAGTCAACTGAAATAATCGTCTTTAAAATACTGAATTATCTTTTCCAAGATATATTTTACAGAGTTACAGAAAGGGAAAAAATATCTGGTGCTAGGATGAATTCAGGTAATTTGAAATACATGTTCTTTCTCCTAAGGATGAACATGTCTAATCTGTCCTACTTTGACTTAAAATTGTATATGAAGTTCTAATCCCAATCTGTTGTTTCAGCTCCAACACATTGTAATGCTGCACCAAAAATGGTGTGGGTGGAGAAATTGGAAGTTTATGTAAAAAGTTGCAATTGGGACAGGAAATAGGTTCTGCAAATTTCATCCTGCTCTCAGGAAAAGCAGAAGCATGTTACAGCTTTTAAGGTTTTCTCATGGCAGATGATTGATAGGAGTGATTATTTTCCCATGAATAATGCTCTGGAACCAGGGAATGAGTCAACTCTGATCTCCGAAGCAACCCATTAATAAAGCTGTTATGGGGCTCAAAGGAAATGTGTGGTCTCTTCACCATTCTATTTTACACACATCAAAGTCTTAAAATAATTTTTAGTAGAGCCTTATTTGAAAAGATAAAAACAACATATAGATGAATATGAGCTAGCCCATTAGAATGTACAGAAACTTACAACATTATGACTGTGTGTATTAATGTTCTGATGAGTTTCACTCCCAGGGATGTCTTTCCTTTGGCTGAAGGCCATAACATAAATCAAAACAAATCCACCAAAATATGTTTGCATGTTATTAAGGAAACATAAACATGAATATATGTACGAATAATAACATAATGGAAAAGTAAAAGTAAAAAATACACAGTATAAACAAAGCAAAAAAAGTAGCTTATTTGCTCAGAAGTCCTTTCCTGTGCCTAATTACACATTTAAAATGTTGACAAACAACATATATCAGCAGCCTCTACATCAGGTATATATTTGTCATTTCATTGGGTGTAATAATTATGTCCAACAGTCTACAATACTTGCAATCTAGATAAATTCTAAATACTGAAACCAAGAAATCTTTGACAAGCAGAGTTCATTCTAAAATTTCATAATGCTCTGAATTTGAGCTCCAAATATAAAATAACAGGACTAGCACAAATCATAAAAATCACATAACTGTGGTTACAGCTCACTACCACCTCGTTGAGGTATTTAATATGCATGAAGAAGTTTTTAACATAAAAAATAATAATCAGTGCCTTCACAACTTCATTTTTTTTTAAAAGTGACATCCCCACTTTATATGTTGATTTATGTATTTCAGGAGCAGCTAAAGCAACATAATTAAGTACAGTCTCTGTTCAAAACTGTGGGTAATAACCAATAATGCTCCTTCTTTACTCCCTTCCATGCATCCCTCAAATGGCAATGAAATGGGGTTCATATAAACTAGATAAGAGACATGTGCATGGATATGAAAAGAGGAATTCAAAGGTAAATAGGATTAAAAAGTGCATGTACTCAAATTCGTAATATCTGCAAACTGGAATAAGCTATATTTTTTAAGGCAGATTGCAGTTGACTAATGTTGAAAAAAGTTAGCAGGGTTGGAGTGAATGAATATTCAATAGGACACCACAGTACAGTGAAAGATCTCTAGGACAATCTGGAACAATCATCCCAGAAGAGGACAATAGAAAAACCAATCCATAATGTTGCCAAGAATACTCCTTATCCCTCCTTCCCAAATCCTTATTCAGGACTGCAGAAAGAATAATTACAGCTAGCCTGTCCTCCATGGAGGATCTGTATATTGAGAGGGTCAAGATATCTACAAACCCCTCTCACCCTGGACATAATTTGTTTGAACCTCTTCCCTCTGGATGGCGCTAAAGGATATTGCTTACCAAAACAAACAGACACAGGGACAGTGTTTTCCCCTGTGCCATCATTCAGCTGAATACTTGACCCATGCTATATGACAGTGCAAAGAATTCTAAATTAACCCAAAAGTAGTTATCATGTAGTGTATACATACTTATCAATAGATTGTGGTTTTAATTCTGCACTTTACTATATTCCTTTTCTATTGTTGTTCAGTCGCACAGTCATGTCCGACTCTTCGCGACCCCATGGACTGCCTCCCGGAGTCTTCCCAAGCTCACA
>JANHZU010009924.1:85406-103133 GCA_032468055.1 Acrochordus granulatus | reverse complement strand
GCCCACCCGCCCCCAATCTTCCAAGGTCATTCCCAAATTCCTTTACAATGGGGTCTTATGCTTGCATAATTAGAATATGTAATCTAGTAGTGTTTCCCCCTTTTTAAGGATAAATTATAACATGTTTAGAGTATCTCTTTGGAGGTAATACATTTATTGGTCAAATTTTCATGTTTCAGAGAAAGTAATACATGCTTGGATAAATTATCTTTACCTCTCAGTGCTATTTCAGAAATTAACAATGAAGTTTCTTCAAACCCCATCTCCCAAATTAAACTTGGCTTCCCCCCATCCCCAATTATCAATTGTAGGCAAAATAAAATGGAATCTTGCCAACTCTAGTGACACTTCTGTCTATTTCCTATACCTCCTAAGGAAAAGCAGAAAGACAAAATAAGGTCTCTGGAATAAAAAAGGTTGCATCCCCTTTCTTTAATGACAATAGCGAATCAGTACTATTGCTGTTGCAAACATTTGGACAAAGGAAAGGGAAGAAGAGGCTAGAATCAGGTAATCCATGGAAAAGAGAACATGATTGCACAATTTCATTCCTTGAGCCTTTGCTTTCCAGTTCCTTTTCAACTCCATAACTGCCTTCCCTCTAATATCCATTCTGTTCAGTGAAATACCTTCTAGGTTTCCACAACCAATGGCCAAATTGTTAGCTGGTTCTTTGCAGTCCTATTTCTCCTTTCTTTTGACCATCTCAATTGACTTTACACTTGCTGGCAGGCAATATAATATAAAATGTGATGACAACCTACATACTGACAGAAATCTATTTGGTTCTTTAATTCACGGCTAAATAAAGTTATCATCTTGGAATGACTAAAATGAACTAGACCAAACGGTGATAAGGCCTCAGAGGTTAAATGAGATTAAACCAATGGAAATTCACCTGGCTGTTTTCTAATTATGTGTGCAGTGGTCAGCTATACTTATTTTTTTATCTAACCTTATGTCAGGAGTCCAATTATACGCAGCTATTGTCAGCAACATGAACAACCTGTAAGAAGAACACCAAAGCATACAGTATTTTGCAAACCTTCTGTTGAAGTATGATGATATGTAATAGTTAAGTTTACACTATTTTATTAATATCCAGAAAAACAAGTAGTGTCTGTAGTCAAAAGAATTTCACAAAAGAAAACAGAGTTCCATAAATATTAAATAAAGTACACAAAATATTCCCAGTGAATTTGCTTATTTAGTTTTAATAAAGAGTTTTGAATTCATGCTGTATTTTCTTACAAGGTAAAGAAACCGAACCTGCTACCTGGGCTGTTTTAATAGACTGGAACTGGTGATATTTACTTCAGTTCCTTGTATGTGTGAGAGAGCATATATGAAAACAATTAATAAATACAATAATGAATACAATAGGAACTTTTTCTATTAGCAACATGCTGAGTGCTGGATGAGCAACGGCTTCAAGTATTCACTCATTCATCAATTTTTCTTAATGGTCTTGGACAATACATGTGTTTTAAGCTTCTCGGAATCTTGTGAGAACTGCTTTGGGAAAAAATATGGGGCACAACCTGATAAATAACTTTGATACAATTTATCTGAGCTCAATCTTTTGTCTAGTTTTTGTATTTATTTTATTAATGCCATTACATTTCCAAGGATAATGCTACTGTATCAACACAGGTTGAATGTCAAACTGTGGGGTCGGTCTTTATCAATTTTTAGATCACATTTGAATTGTTCCTTTCTTCAGCTATGAAGCAGAACTTTATCAACTTCCTTAGAATGAAATGAAAAAAGATGGAGCAAGATACCATGTGTGTATTGGTTAACACCAAATCTCAGACAACCTTCCAGAATGAGTTGAAACAGGTATTAAGATGAGATGAGTTGCAAAAATAATCATGGGTGTTTTTCCTGATTCTGGAAAAAATCATGGCTGCTTTAAAGAGTTGCAGACAAGTGTATATATAACCAGGCAGAGATGATACTTTAAATAACCCACCCTATGCTATGTAGGGCTTTATAGGTCATTACCAGCACCTTGAATTGAACCAGAAGCAACCAATGGTTTGCAAAGCAGAGGTGTAATGTGTGCTGATCTTGGAGCACACATAACTACCTCCGCTACCATATTAATATGTCTAAAGAATAAGCTTTAACAAAAAATCAAAACTTCTTTAACTGAAAATGCCTGTCTCAGTTACTCATGACCCAATGATACTGTCAACTACCAAGTGAAATCATAGTCTATCTCACAAACATTGAAGAACTGTGAAAATCTATGAGCAACAATAGGGTTCTCTCCAAGTTGGGAATAGCTTCCATTTTTTAAATTGGCCATGAGAAGAAATTTAAGACAGAAATTAGTTCAAAGGGTAGGTTTCTTAATGTATAGATTATATTAACAGAATCTTGAAAACCTGCAGCTTCCCTCCTTCCTTTCTTCTTACACCAAAGAGAGCCAAGGTAGGGCAATCTTGAATTTCTTTCTCAGGCCTTCCTGTTTTCACAGGCTATTATGTTCATGGCTGAACATAGCCTGTGAAAACAGGATGGCTTAATGGCTGCCACATATTTTATTCTCCACACTCCTCTACATTACTCAGATATGTATATTACTTCAGGAATATGATCAAAAGAATTTGAGATTTTCTTTAAGGGGGGAAATTATGTGAAGACTTTTATAGATTCCTCCAGTCCTGAACTCTGATTTAGTTCCTGCTTCAGGAAGAAGGAGGAAACTGAGGAAAGCATATTTAATTCTTAGAGCAACATTTACAGCATAGTAATCTTGCTGTTATTAAGGGAACACACTAGAGCTTGATGTACTTAGATTCTCCTTAGCTCCTTTCAAGATTAGCTCAGGTTGTACTAAGGAATTAATCAGCCTTAGCCCCTTAGAGCATCATAAAAGCCAATTGAACAGCAGCATTGCATATGCCAGGCAGTTTTGTTCAACTGGCAACTTTAATATATGGCTAGATTAACCTTTATACTGAAAACTGACAAGAGTTGCTCATAATCTATACATTTAAGGAATGCATCAAGCCAAAGAGGGATATTGTGTGCTTCAGTTATAGTGATATTATCTGAAATGTAATCCTTGACTCCTTGTTGAACTAGTTCTGTGAAGTAAGTTTCAGACGACGCTGTCAGAATTGGTAATCGAGCTACTAAAACTGAAAGAGGAAATATCTTCATGCATTATCACCGATCAGAAATTGGGTTTGATCCCCTGTTTCCTTAGGGAGACATAGAAAATGCTCTGAGAAATTGAAAGGAAAAGGCCTTTACCAAAAGACTCTTGACATTTTTAGCAAATGGCAGTTCCCAAGATGCTTAGGAGGCTTGTTACAACCAGTAACCAGAATAACAATGGATGCATTGTCATTGAAGATAAAATCCCTGCAGGGCCAGTTGAAGACACTTTGCTGCCTAGCACTTCCCTTTTATCCAAGTAAATGTGCATTTAAGTAAAGACAGCTGGATTTCTGACACATGAGGTAAAAATCCCTCAGGTATGTTTCTCTACCACTGACAGTAACAAAAACAATAAAAAGGAAATCAATGACTAACCATTTGCTGCCCTTTCATGTCATCTGAGATTTGCTCCCTAAGGTGGCTGCTTCCCTCCCCCTAAGACAATGCCTGCCTTGCAGTTTTGTCCCCTTTTTAACATCTGGGATTTACGGTAAAGTATATGGGTTAAAGCTCCATTCTGCTCAAACTGAGATTTCCAGGGTGGATTTTATAGGCTGGCAGTTGTACTATTAAAATCAGAGAGGAAGAAGAAAAGGGTCCAGGAATTTAGGAGTTTCTTTTAGGAAATGTTGAGACTTAAGGTTAAAACTTTAAGCAGAATTGATAGTATGAACAGGGTAGCTTCTTAACACAGTTACCAGTAGTATCTCAAGTTACACCAGGGATAAAATTAAAATTCTTGTTCATTGCCAGGGATTTCAGTGCTAAACACCATAACTGATTACCAGCTGGTGAAACCCTGTTTCATTAGCCCATTGCTCTACTCTGCAAAGCATAAAAAAAAGGCAGCTTTTCTAGCCAGCTTCACAGTGTTAATTTATCCCAAGGGAAGTTAAATGTAAACACTTTTCTTTGGAACTGAAAGCTTGCAAATGTTTTTTCTAGACAGAGTATTTCCATTATCACATCAGAGACAAATGCCATAAAAATTTCAGGAAGGACACAAATTCTATCTGTGCTTAAAGTTAGAATGGAAAACCAGCATGGAGGCCTCACCTGGAATTGTTAACAGACAACAATCACTTATCCTTTTCAGGCTTAATGGAGTAAGCTGACCCTGATTATCCCTTCTTTGGCTGAATCAGGTACTTATACAAAAGGTGCAAACAATTGTACAACTGTTACACCTTACTAATTCCACATGTATAAAGGTAACAGTGTTCCATTTGCCTCAGTGCATAGTCATGCTAGCCACATGACAATGAAATGGAGATTAGCACACACACCCCAGAGTCAGACACGACTCAAATGGGAAATCTTTACATTTTATAGATTCAGATCTGGATGCAATCCTAACAAGGATGGTACATTATAACCCTAATCCTAACCTGGTTGAATTGATACAGAAACAAAGTCTGGAACAGGAACACCCAGAGTCACTGCAGGTGACTCAAACTCAAGCAATTGGAAGAAAAGATGCTAGGCTATATTAAAAGAAATCAATCGAAAGCAAGGAAAACATTCTAGAAAAAAAATGGAATCTGAAAGCCAAATATCTAACCAAGTGCCCTGATTGGTAAAAGACATTTTAGGTATTGTTCTGATGCTGATTGTTGAAAACAAAGAGTTTTTAAGCTAGAGCCTCAGGGCCCATTCAGTGTGCAGCTGTAATTAAATCAGGTCATCGAAAGATAATGTTTCTTCATGGATATAAATGCACTCCTATTGCCTTATGTGCATCGGAAAGTTTCTTTTTCAACAACACCTTCTCTTTGGATTTGATGGTCTATGACCAAATAAAAAATGGACTGATCAAATGAGATCTTTGTTACAATCATAGACCAGCATAAAACTGATTGCTTTGATTGACTGATTGACCTTCTCTTGTGGATCTCAGTTATCACTCAACTCTTCCTTCTGAGACTGGCAATGCTTCAATCTCAATGTTTGATTTATGCGTGGAAGTCTCAGTAGAGTTCAGAGCTTCATGAAGCCAGATGTTCCTCTGAGTTTGGAAAGTTTTAATCATTCTGTGATGATGATTTCTCATGTGAAGTCCAAGATCTAAGACATATTTGAAGGAAAAATAAAATAAGTAATGTTCCATATCCACAAGCTGATTCTAGAAACAATTAACTGAATGCCATTCTCCACTACTGTTGAGGCAGAACACTGCGGGAGGAGTTTCAGGGCAAACTGTGTCTCCAAAGAGAAAGGATCACCAGAAAATAAGGAACATCTTAGGTAGATCTGTCATTTGTAGCCTGCGAGAATCTGAACAGCTAAGTAATACCATTTTTGCATGCCAGATATAGTAGCTCTAAACTGGGAGAGGGAGAGGAAGGTTGACACCACTTCTTCTTAGCATTTGCTGCTATAGGCAGTTGCCTCACTTTGTCTCCCATTAAAGTCAGTGTGTATGCTGTACGGATTCAGTCATCATTCTTCATAGTCCAATCAATAGCTCCAACACAGATACAGTGCTCACTGTCACTGAAGAAAGAACCGGTCTATAAGCAAGAGTTATCTGAAGCTAAACCTGATCTCCTTAACTCCCCTGTGCAAACAGATGGAGAAACATTCCATGGGTATTCAATCTTCTGTTGTTTCTGTAACTTCGCAAATGTCCAGGCTAATACTCTGTGGAGGTAATGTAGGGTCCACTCTAAATATTCAAGACTAATAGCTGATACCATCTTTCCCATATTCTCTCAAGCTCTTCTTTTTATTCAAAAGAATGTGTTAGAGTCAGTTACTAAGGTGGAAACTTCTTACCTCTTATAGGATTAATTATGTGTGTGTGTTTTAACTGCCCAGTATTTTTCATTTCTATATTCTACAGGAAGTAAAATACTACTATAAGATCTTCCTGATCTACAACAGAGTGTACTAGATACTGAATGACACAAGGCTTTCTGCTAATTTATTATATAACAATTACTTTAGTTTGTGGAAAGGACAAAATGTTCATAAAACAAACACAAAATGGCCATTTGTTGAATTATTATTAGTGTTTGTATATTATATTAAGAACTGCTGTGATTTTTTTCTTCTGGAGAGATTTACATTTCAAAAATAAGATGTGGATAGTTGTGTTTAGTTACAAGTCTGTCTATATGTATAAATATGTTGAAGAAAGCTTCCACATAATTATTTTCAAGGTCCTATGAAATCTTTTCAATGAGATAAATCAACATCTTAAATGAATGACTTATTTTCTGAAAAAAATGTTTGTGGCTGGCGAAAGTTCAACAAAAGTTCTCTCTTGTGTGTATTATAAAAGTTTGTAACCAATTAGATTTGAATTGATGCTTTTTAGCATCAAACTTGCCCCAACACTGTATGACCTATGTGTTTTTTTTGAAAATTCTAAATGTTTTCAGTTTGGTTAACCATGAATGGCAGTGTTTAAGTAAAATTTATATATCAGATATTCAGTATGCAAGGGGATTTTTAGCACAAAATGATCTGATGGGGAAAAAAAATCTTCTAAATTACCCTCATGGGAAAATCTTTACAAATCTTACTCTGGATGTAGACATGAATTAATCTGGCCATGAGTCAAGGTTACTTCTAGAATGACCCAGAGTGGATTCAGTCATTTATGGAGCTCAGGATCAGATAGTTCCTGCACACTTATAAAATAAGCCTTTTGTATCAATATCAGAGTTGACATTGCCAACCTGGTTGAACAACTGAACATGATTCCAGGTAAACTAGAAGCCCAGTTTGGTACTCATTTGAATGCATGAATGGCTGGAATGACAGAGAATGAAGTTCTGTACTGTGAATCTTTTCTTTCTCTCTGACCTCCATATAAAGTATGCATCTAGAAGTCTGAATAGGAACTATATTCACATATACTTGAATGTGAGTTCAGCTCTCTGTGCAATTGGGATTTGTGCTTTATTACAGTCCTGGATCACATTTTGTTGTTCAGTTGCTCAGTCATGTCTTCGCAACCCCATGGACTGCAGCACTCCAGGCCCCCCTGTCCTGCACTGCCTCCTGGAATCTGCCCAGACCCACACCCATTGCACTTACTATGCTATCTTATCCACTGCCCCCCTTCTCCTTTTGCTTTCAATCTTTCCCAGAATCACAGTCTTTTCTAATGAGTCCTCTCTTTGCCAAAATATTTGAGCTTCACTTTCAGTATCTGTCCTTTCAATGAACTGGATCACATTAAAAAAAATGTATTTGCATTCAAGCTTTTATTAGTACCCTTACCTCCAATTTGAATGCATTGGATGTTAGGAAAGTAGAGTGCAGGACTGCTTTTCTATCCAGCCATGGGCCTTCTACATTTAGCTGAACAGTTAACTGAAGTTAACTCCTAAGAGAGTTAATGGTAGTATCTTGAGATGATCTAAGTTATTATCTTGTCATCCGGAAGTAATTCTGAGTTGGAAGAGTGTAGCTGGACTTGGATGGCAGCAATTCCCCATAATTTCAGGCAGTATAATGGTATATGGGAATGAACTTGTATAATGGAATGTGTGGATGTCTTGGGGAACAAGGGGAAGAAATGCTGCTTAGGAAAAAATAAGAGGATGAGGAACCCCTAATGGCTTAACTGTCAGAAAAATAAACTTAGGATAGACCTGCTCTAATTTATCAGGTGATTAAAAGTGGCCGCAGGAAGTCTGTACCTTAAGATTTGCAAGATTCTGTTAATGTAGCCTTACAATAAAGTGGAATTAGCTCATATACTTGTGTTTCCTAACTGATTTACCTGGGAAGGATGATGTCAGTCTTGCAAGTCTGAATCTCTGATAAAGGCAATTTAAGTCCAAAGGCGGAGTGGCAGAAGTGTATCAGAAGGGATCCTTTTTAGTTTTAAGGTCAGTAAAAGTGAGGGACAGGAAGAATACTTTCAAAGATGCAAGACTGATGTAAGACCTCCCAAGTAAACCAGACATGACTAGATGAGTGAGTTTTGCATTACTGTAAGGCTACATTAACAGAATTTTACAAAGATAGTGGTTGAAGTTGTATGTCTTATCTGGACTACCTCATAAGGCTAACAAGCAAGGATTTTTGCTTGCCCCCAGAGATTATACCTTGAATCTTCCACATATAAAACAACTGCTGTATCACCAAGCAACAGTTGTTCCTGTCATCTTTAAGTGTTGGCTGTCTGTATTTTAAATCCTAACATGGGACAATAAACTGAGATAGGTGTGACTGAAAATTAAGCTTATAAGATGATACATAAACATAAGAGTTGGGTTTCCCTGTCTTTTTTGTGACACAAATCTGTTTCTATGGCTAAACACTGATTATTATACTCTATAAATCAGAGAAGTAAAATATTTAAGAAGGTATACATTGCTAGCCCATATCAGGTTTGCGTGCTTTTCTGTTTAGCATTCATCTTTTGAATTAAAAATAGCCCATAGATATTGTATGTGCCACCAAGTCCCCACTTCTATCTTAAAAAATGGGCTTCTTGTTACTTGTGTTCCAATAAAAGTTATCTTTTTATGCAGTTTCACCTAAAATACATGTTGCCTCTAAAATACACAATTTAATGCATCATTGAACCAAGAACCACCCTACAAATTTTAGGGAATGTATAATCCAGAAGATAAAGTGTTTCAATCTGTATATTCATGCTAGAAGGATTGATTAATTTGGTTTTGATTAAATGTTTGAATCTTTCCTACTAAAATAATGTACCTGAAATAGTGATAGACACAGAACATTGTAGTGACTAGTGTAGAAGAAAGTATATATAATTCCATCATTTTTCTTCTACTTATTTTTTAATTAATTGACAGTTTTACATTTAGATGCAATTCTAACTGTTTCCTTAAAAAGCACTAATTAGAGCTATTCAAATTGCTTAATGGAAAATGCTATAAGCCTATTTCAGAAATATATTAAATGTCTTCCATTTGAGAACCAGTCATTCCAGCGCATTGTGAATTGAGAATAAATAAAAATACTTGAAGCAACAGAGAAATGCTTGGATAATTTGGCATTTGATGGATAGCTACGAAAAACATTTTCCTCACCTATTTTAGAATGAATATCAGATTTAGCTTGATGCTTTAACCACAACACCAAACTGACTCTCAATGCAGATGGTACTCAGTTGCATCTTTTGATCACTGGTAGGTCAAGCAACATAGTAGAACTCCTAACACAGTGTCTGGAGTTTGTGCAGTTCTGAATGAGAAGGAACAGACTTGGGTTCACTCTTGACAAGAGTATAGTAGTAAGCAGCTGTATATATTTGGGCTTCCTGATTCAGAGGCATTCCACTCTTGACTCTCAGTAAGGTTGAACTTCTCTATTAGAAACTTGTGAATAATCTAGATATCCTTGGATCCAAATTCCTGCTTGTAGAGCAAGTGGAAGCTGTGGCCAAGATATCCCTTATACATGTTGCACCAGTTGTACCCTTTCCCAGACCAGGAGGCCCTTCAGACAGTTACTTATATCCTAGTCACCACACAATTTGTTTACTGTATCCCACTGTACATGGAGCTGCCCTTGACCCCCCAGAAGCTGCAACTGAGTTAGAATGTGGTGAAATGGGCAGTGATGGGAATGCCATGTTATACAGAAATGATCCTGGTGTTCTTCAATTTCACTGATGGGTGCAATTTAAAGTGGTTATCACCTTTCCAGGCCCTCACAGCATAGACCTTGGCTCTCTGAGGGTCCACTTATCTCTGGAGTGATTTAACTCCAGATCCTGACAATTAAAGACTGTCATCTTATGGGACACAAGAAATGTACCTACTTTATTACAATTACTGCCTTTGGAATGACCTCCCACCCCCTACCCCCATGAGATCTGTGTGCCCCCCCTTTATATTGTTCAGGAAATTACTGTAGACCTAGTCCTTTGCAGTACAAGGATTGTGTAGCCTCTTTTTGTTTTATTTTGTTTTGATTTTTTGATTTTCTTTGAGTATTTTGCTTTTCTGATTGGCTGTATTATTTTATAAGGTGCTTTTTGATTTGTAGCTATCCAGACGGACAGGTGTCTACCATCATTTTCTTCTCCATAAAAGTTTAGATCAGGTGGCCTAGAAACACAATCATACATAGGTACATATTCATTATTCTAATTAAACTTATGTGTTACCACACAATAATACTTACTGTAATGCTAGTGTTAATTTTTAGTCTTGAATGGAGCTCTCTGCTTTCACTTGGCCATCTATCTATGCTAATGAATGGAATTTTACTGGAAACACTTGTTCCTTCCTTTTGAATATTTCATAGCTATTCATCTATGAAATAAATGCTGCTTCATTCCTTATTGTAAATCTTTACTTGGTCTTACTCAGCTACCAATGCCTATATGAAACTGCATATTCAGTCTATGTTATAGGAATAAATGTTACAGGAATAAACTGTCTTCCTATTCTCTGTATATTTTTCAGAGTATAAATTAGGATAGATTAGATCAAAATAAAGTAGTTTACGAGAGTAACTTGATACCAAGGAACTGTGGGAAAAAATGAGAACAAATGGCTAGCCATATAATGTTGATGTGGTTTGGACCAAGTACGAAAGCCACTACAGAAGTACCAAATTCTTGGGGTTGGGGGAAAAGAAATTATGGTCCTCTGTCTTCTAGACTTCGAGGAGAGAAAAGATTTTCAGTTTGGCTACCTCAAAAATGTTTTTGGTCAGCTATTCATATAATTAGAGATAAAAGAATCATTACACACATACCCAAACACACATAATTGTGTTATATTTTAAAGCAATGTTTTTGGGATATAATTTCTATATTTTCAAGGCAAGATATACAACTGGTATGTTGTATACAACTGCAGATTTGAAAACCTTGGCAAAACTCTGCCAGAGTTTAAAAGCTTCATATGCTGAAGTCAGATTTCTGTAAAATTAGGAACATGTCGAAGGTAAGACTTTACTTTAAGTTATATTACTAATAAGGATTAGATGTTCAGCTGTGATGTCCATGCAGACCTTTTTTTTGTCTGAGGAACAGCTTTCTAATGCTCTCTAAATATCTTGCATCCATTCACAGAATACATCAGTATGGGCACTGATGTTTGCATGGTCTGGTCAAAAAAGAAGGCAGCCACAACAGTGTGATGAAAACTACATCTGAGACATAAAAAAGCAGGCAGGGTGAAAAAAAATCACCATTTAACAGCTACCATATTTTTTTGATCACATAGTGCTACAGCTGACTGGAATTAAAGTCCAAGAGGCATCAAGTCAGAGAAGGCGGTAGAAGCTACCTGGGAGGATGAACATCTAACACATGGTAATGCTAATTATGGAACCCATTTGTGGATATAACATTTCTATGATGCAGAACAGGCTTAAATTATCTTACTTCAGATCTAATATGCAAAGACCTAACTCTCTGGAGAAGGATCTAATGCTGAGAAAGGTAGAAAGAAAGAGAAAAGGAGAATGATCAGCAGCAAGATGGATGAACTTAATTACAGTGACAATGGATGAACCACTGGAAATGTTCCAGGATCAGATTAGGGATAGATCATCATGGAGAAAAAGTACCTATTCGATTGTTAAAACATGATAACAAGTTGATGACACATAATCATCATCAATTGATTGATGCATGATTCTGCATAAAGTTTTGACCTACAGGGGCACTAATCTGTGTATAATCTGGGGAAATACTGCATAATTCCAGCCTATGTATCCTGAACTTTACGATAAGAGATATGCAAATATTAAGCAAAGACAGGAGAAGCAAATAGTTTAAGCATTTTTGCTAGTTAGTATACTCTAGTTTTCTATGACCACCAGCACTTCACTATGATTTTTCACCTTTCTTCATCCTTAGGACAAGATACTTATTTGTGGATTTTTGGGGACATTTACAGAAGGAAGGTTTGATTCCTATTTCATTGGAGTACCATAAAATAGGTTAGAGCAAAATGGAGAACTATTTTGATCCCATTTTGCTACTGAATTTTTGTAATGTGCTAGAGAACTTTTACAATGGTAATACTGAATGTGACCTAGAGATGGATTCTGCCCCAACTATGGCCAACTTTTTAAATATAGTTTTTATTGAGGGTTTTTATATGTTTGTCTATTTCTTTTTAATTTACTCTATTTGATTGTTGTGTTTTCATTTTCGTGAGTCACCCAAAGTCACTTACATCAGGTAAGATGATATTAATCAATCAATCAAATAAATATCAATCAATCAAATAAATAAATAAATATTGGGTGTCCCCTCACAAATGTTAATGGAACCAAATGGCACCATTTTTTTCTCTTCTTAAGCTGCCCTATTTATTATTTCATAATCTTTCCTGCAATTTTTTTAAAGTAATAGATTAGCTAATTGTTTGTCACTTTGTCTAGATATAATATAATATCAATATCATGCTTACCAATTGCCCCAGTTGGTTCTTCTATTCTCAGAAACCCACAGATTTTTTTGTTAGCATGCCAAGGTAGAGAATAAGCAAAACAATACATCTCAGCCTTAAGGGGATCTCCTACTCATTGAACAGCCAGAAATAGGTGCATATATTTAGTATATTCCTTCCAGTTTATTGGAAGGACAACAGAGAGCCCTGAACCAGCTGGCCATGTTGTGATTCTGATGCACACACCGGTGATAAGTCTTAAAGGAATTGTTTGTCACATGATTTCTGGGAAAGGGAATGGGAACTACCAAAATAGAGCAAGAGAAAGTGATGAAAAAATATATCAGAAGCTATGATGAGGTCCCAGATTTGAGTGGCCATTGAACAGAAGAACCTTTTACAGGGCTTCATAATCACTAAAGCCAGTGAAATGATTTATTTATCACTCTTTCACTTTAAATAATAGATGAAAGAGGCTTTTTGCTTACAGAGAGAAAATCAGTCTCACTACAGAAATGATGTGAAGAGTCTGTCTTATCCAAAACAGTATTTATTTCTAAAGTTTATTCAGAGCTGAAATTATACTCTCTTCTGTGGTCACGTGGCATGGATTGGCATTACCTTCCCACCAAGATGGTACCTATTTATCTACCTGAATATTTACATGGTTTCAGACTGCTAGTTGGAAAGGAGTTGGAGCAAGTAACGGGAGTTCACCCCATTTTTACATGATTTCAGACTCCTGAATTTTTACATGGTTTCAGATTCCTGTCGGCAAGGAGCTGGAGCAAGTAACAGGAGCTCACCCCATTACTCAGCGCCTGAGTCTCAAAATCAGTCTGCCAACCTTCCGGCCAACAAGCCCAGCATATAACCACTCAGCCACCGTACTCCACATTATTCTCTAATCTCATCCAAGATAGCATCTCATTTTCAAATACAGAAAAATACTCAAAGCAAAGATTTTCCTAACTCCCACAATAGAATTCATGATAGAAAGGAAAATCCAGATATTCTTCAGCAACAGACAGCTTGAAAAATCCAGAGTTTAAATATTATTGAGTGCTGTTGGATTGTTAGTTAATCTGCATAACCTAGTGACATTGCTGTGAACACAGGAACAGGATTTTTTTAGTAAGTTTTTTTAACTGCAGAAGAATTTGCCATTTGCGAGAAATGTCAGTTTCAGAAAACCTAGTTCAATAGACAGAATATTTCCAGAAAGCGAAACAGAAATATGCACGATGCGCAACATCCAATCATCTTGTTGAATACATTGAAAGCATAAGCAAGGGTGCCATTCAAAAAACATTTATCACAGTTTGGATGTTTAAAAAAACAAAACCCTTTTTTTACTGTATGCGAATGACAGTTCTGAGGAGGATCATAAGTTTTCTGTTTTTTCCAGAATCTGTTACTTTGGAAGATAATCAGGGTTTATTTAGAACTCACTTTCTTGATACACCCACAATAAACAATATTAATATTTAAAATATTACAAAAGCCATTGAAAAAATGCTTCTTTGATTCAAGACATTGCCAAGAGAATGATGGGGCTCCTTTTACGACCAGCACGATGGAATTATGAAGCTTCTACAGAAGAAATGAAATGACTGAAAAATTTATGCTCTTCGCAGTGTTTCTACTTCGCACCTCCTGAAGCAACGTTTAGGACAAAGGGATTTTTTTTCCTTCTTCTTCAATCTGTATGATTTCTTCCTGGATCTGTTCTGTCTCTTTGAAGAAAGTGCCAAAGAAAATACATTCTTAAAGAAGGCTTTTCATTTTAAAATGAAACATTCGGAAAAGTCTTCCCATGCTGCTACTTGATGGTTGAACATGTCTCACCTGAAAAGGTCATAAGCACGTGGGATGGCCTGAAATGTATTTCATATCTCAATAAGAGGATGACAAGCAGCCATTTCCACCAAAATATTGCAAAACAGGAAGAATAAATGCAATGTGTGGAACATGTGAGAATTTCATTTTATAAATTATATGTTCTCTTTCAGCATACAGTTACATCTTGTTTTGAAGACTTAAATATGCTGATTCAGAATAAGTTATCTTATGTTCCACAGACTGTATCCTACTGTGATGGAAACTAAATGTGGAGCTATTAGAATTCTTCATTAAATTATTAAGGATGATCTATTCTCTGGTGGTCAAGACCAAGGTAGAATTTCAGTAATCAGACCTCTTTTTATAGAATTTGCTGCATCATGACTGATTAAGGAGATCTTTATGGATCACCTAAAACTGCTTCGCTCCATTTCAGCTGAGAAGCTTCACTGTATAGGTTTCAGTATATGAGTAAAAATTCCAAGTCAGTGACACAATACTGTAGACAACAGTTTTATTTGATCTTATAGGGAAAAAAATCTAAACTATTTGTTGATTTTTGTACAGTCTCCTAATACAGGGAGTATTAGTCTCTAATACTTATGTGCTCTGCATAAGCTATGAGTAATATATGCAGCTACATCTAGCATATACATTTAGCATTTGCAAAATCAGTAAGTTCACAAATTATAACTACATGCAATCATCAGCGACTGATCTGATCCACAAAGCAAAATCTGCTAGATATAGAAACCTAAAGGCAAGGAAAGAAGCTTTTAAAGAATTTTGAATGGACTACCATTTGATAAGTTTCATTTTCAACAAGTTAAGTTTTCCCATATTATGCTGACATATATCCTGGTTTGAGCTCACATTAAGCATTACTAATTTTGTGGGCTCTATTCTATGAGGATGTTATGGGGTAAAGGAACAAAATAATTTTTCATGAAATGTAGCCTTTGAAAACCACATCTTTATGCCTTATTTTAATGTTAATATATGATTATATATCAGCATTTAGCCAGCAGACTAAAGACCGCCTTGTCTTTTACTTATTTTGTTTACCAATTCAAAAAACCAGGTGGCAAAGTTTGTATATGTTTATAGAATATGTGTGAAGACCTACAAATTTGGAAAAGCATATTTTGGATGCCTTGCAGAGGAAATCTTTCAAACTTGTTGGAACCCAACAATTGCTCCACCTTACAATTATATTCATTTAGAGCTATCCTTGTTGAGTATGTTTGCAGTCCTCAGCCAAAATTCATCCCCCCCCTGCCCTAGCAAATGTAATTATTTAAAGCGGTCTTTTTTGTTTTGAGGAATGCAAAAAATACTGTAGACTATCACAGGGTGAGATCATAAAACAGAGATATATTTTCTTTGATCAAAGCAAATATGATAATGGAGGCATAAAATTATAGTGCTTTTCCTTGCCAAATCAAAGAGAGACTACCCTGACTTCCATTCCAGCATTCTCTTTCTCTCCACATATGCTGCAGGCAGTGCACAGAGGGAGGGGAGGGAAAGCTATTTAATGACATATTCAGAAAGTTGGTATATTCTGCTTATTAAAACAGTATGCTGAGATTGACTGAAAATGAAAATATTTCTGCTAAATTCCTAAATGACAACTAACCACAGAAAATGCAAAAGGAAAAGTGATTGCACTTGGATATTTGACAAAGGGATTTTTCTTGCCTTTCAGATATTCCTTTGGAAACATTTATTTTATTAAATGAAAACATCCCTTTCAGTATGCTTTGATGATATCTGCTGTCTTTTTAAAGATAGTTCCTGCCAAAAAATTGCAGGAAACACTGCAGGATAATCTTAAGCCATTTCACACAGCAGTGGAGGGGTCAATATTTTCCTAAGCCAACTCTAGAAAGCAATAGCACAGTCTCTGAAAAATTCATTTGAAATGACTGCAGAAATCATTGAAAGAACTCTACACGTGTTTTTTGTTTAGCAATTGCCTCATACAATGACCATTCTCAGCTATGACACTGAGGAAAAAGGCTTTCCCTAACCCTTTTGGATAAAAGGTGAAACGTCTTCTACTTGAAAAATCCAATCCAGATGCCTGCCTTTTAAACTTTTGTTGCGATGCAATTACCCTGGACGAGTGAGAGTCTTCACAGACTGAGGAAAAAGTAACTTTGCAACTAGTTCTCATATTTACATCCTTCACAGGTCTATAAAGCTGAAGTGAGGTAGTCTGCACAGTTGTAGTTTTATTGAGCAACTCCTTTACTTAATGAATGAGTTGCCAGTCCCAACTGTGGTTGCTAAATGAGGAATACCTGTATCTCCTATGGTCTCTTGCAATACTGAAGTTAGGGAATGGCAAGATAGGTAACAGCCAAAAATGCTTTGCAACCAGAGACTATCCTGAAAAAAAAGTGCTGCAGGTGATGATGACTGGCTAGGGATTCTAGGAATTGATATAAAATACATCTCTTTGCAATGGCTGATGTTGTCTCTTGGTTGGGAGACTTGAGTGCTACACATTTCAGCTTCCTATAATGTAATAGTCCTTGGTTCATCCTTCTTTAGTCATATATTTGGTATTGGTGAATAATAAATGCCAGAACAGGACAATTCATTATCTATATACGATTGACAAAATTGTAGCTAACAAAGCACTTAACCAGATATGACTCTCAAAGGATCGGGCAATATGGAGCCTTTTCACTCAGGATTCTCTCCTTCAACAAGGTCTTTTCCATCAAGTACTCAAGGGAAAGAATTCCAGAAGAGAGAGAGAATTCCAGCTGTACTTTTTTTGGTTTGTTTTTTTTAACAATTATTCATTATGATTTTATGAATAGTTGATAAAAGCAGCCTTGAAAGGATGCCTTCTGAGCAGCAGGGTATACATAATCGTAAAAAAAAAAATCGCCCTAAAACAAAATAAAAACAGATGCCTAAACTATATTGAGGACTCAGACAAAACTATTTAAAAAATAAACACTATGTATACATTTTTAAGTATTAGAAGTTTAAAATATAACTAAAAGAAAAAAAACACTAAACAATACATCTACCCCCAAAAAATCTAGAATGAACAGTAAATATTAAATCAAGAAAAAAAGAAACTAATTTTACAATGCAATTACAACTGTATACTTTTCAACAATATCATAATAATATTATATTTACACAAGCTTTGAACGTCTGATTAAACTTAAGTCAGTCAGAACCATGCTATTCAATTATGACTCTCCATTAGCTACTTCAGAAGTTTGAAATTTATTAGAGTAACTCTCAAGTTATTATTATAATGGTTAGCACACAGTCATCCAGATGTTTAAACTGGATTTGGCATTTTTATCCACCTATCAAGTCCTTACCATGGAAC
>JANHZU010009922.1:0-19703 GCA_032468055.1 Acrochordus granulatus | reverse complement strand
AATGATTGTCCCTAACATCTGAAACAAGTAACAATGATTAATACACAATATAAAGCAGAAATAGAACAAACTAACCAGCACTTATGAATCTGCTTCAAGGCAGGCTCTGGCCTCGGCTGCTGCTAGGCCAGCTGCTGTCTGGCTCCCCCTGCTGGCTCAGAGCATCCGCTGCCACCACCACTCAAGGCAAAATGGCCTTTTCCCTTTCCCCTCAGCAACATCTTTCCGGGGATCTTTCTTGGATGGTTTGGAAATGTTTCTTGTCTTAACCTGCCTCTGTAGTATGAGGGGAGAAGAGTTAGGCAGCAGGGGACAGGCTGGATGGTGCCGGGCAGAGAGGGTTTGTGTGTTTTGTTATGTGCATGTGTGTGCATGCTTTGAGAATAGTCACGGCTGGTGCGAGGGAGATGAGAAGGAGGGAGGAGAGGAGGGGAAGGGGACTGCCTGGAGGGAGAATCTGGAGTCTGAAGTCTCGGAAGTTCCTTCTCTTGAACGCCTTTCACTTAATATGCACTGTTTACACAGCGAGAGAGGAGAACCGTTGGCTCCATTGTGAGATTTCCCATGCGAGTTCATGGCACGGTGCTCAGCTTGTGAGTTGCTGCTCATCAACCAAAATAAACTTTTTTAAAAACTTTTGCTCATCTTGCAAAAACCTTGTGCAGCAAGATGCTCGTAATCTGAGGTTTCACTGTATGGATTGAATTTTAACTGTTTTTAATTATTCTTTTCTGCTTTTTTATTTAGTGTAAGCTGACAACAGTTATGTTGGTAAGATGGGCGACACGCAAGTTTAATAAATAAATAAATAATAAAAAACTAAACTCTTGGGCTGCTTCTGAGGTTAAACCTGGATGGCATATTGAAGTCCCTCAGGACCAGAAGCCTTGAGAACTCCACCATCAATCCTAAGGTGGCCTCCAGCAGCTCAGGAAGGAAAATTGTTATTTATTTATGAACCATATTTCTATGCCGCCAATTTCCAAAGACTCTTGGCGGCTTACATGGGTTAGTGATTGTACTTTTTTTTCTTTATTTTACCCCGCCCCCCTCAGCTGGCTGGCGATGTTCATCTCCGGGGCGTCCTCCGAGACTCCTGCTCCACCCCCGGGGTGGGCGAGTTTTTCGCGCCGACTTCGGTGTTCCCTCACCCTGAGTCGCTCCTCCGTCGATTTGCCGACCAGCAATTTTCCCTCCGAAGGAGGTCCCCATGAATCTACTTGCATGTTCACATGCTTTCAAACTGCTGGGTAGGCAGGAGCTGAGGCAAGTGACAGGCGCTCACCCCGTCATGTGGAGCTTGCAGATCAAACCTGCCAGAGTGCCGGCCGTTTCTGGACGACATATCTGGCAGCACTAATCCGCTGCACCACCGCACCGCACTTTATGCCAAAGGAAATCTGGTACAGAAATAATAATCCCAAATGATCCCACAAGGTCAGCTTCAGGAAAAGGGTCTCAGAGACAGTGATTTGAGGAACGTGGCCAGTGGAGGCTAAAAGAGATTCCTGAATGACAACTGCTCCCCCCTGCCCCTGCCTTGGGGTCTTCACTGTTGCCAAACCCTATACCTGGCTGGACACATCTCTGAGAGTGGGACTCCCCGTTTCAGTGTCAGCCAGGTCTCAGTGATGCATGCCAGGTCAGTGTGTGCCTCCTTAAAAAGGTCACAGAGAAGGGGGGCCCTGTTGTTCACCATCCTGGCATTGATCAGCAGCAGTCAAATCTAAGAACCTCCAAAGTTCTCCTGTCTGGGAACTGGGAGTGAGCTCAGAAGGCTGGGATGTTCCACCAATACAAAACATCGGGTAGCTTCCCCTTTAATATCCTGCCCTCTGTCTCCATACGCCCTGCCTGTCACCATCAGAATAACCTGTCCCTCCCTAACTCCCCTGAGGTGATCCTCTTTCTCTGTCCCTGGTCACCCTCCTCTAGGGGTGGATAAATCTTGTAACTCGTTTACTCTCACAAATACCCAAGGGGATGAAAATTGGGAAAGGATCCACTGGAACTTTATCTCCTACTCTCAGGCCAGCAGGGTACCAATCCCCCCAAATACACACATCCTCGCCCCCTACACGACTCTCTCTCACCAGGCAGAAGATGGAATATTCAATCATACACTCCGCCTGAGTCTCACCTATGGTGGGGGGTACCAATCAACAGTATTATTGCCCAAGTCCCTCCTAGCTCATGCCCCAGGACTCCACTCTTTACTTTTTGGGGGGCCTTAAAATTATATCCCCATCAATATCATATCTAAATCCATCTGGATGTTCTCATTGGTGTAAGTGCTGTTGCCAAGTGAGCTGCAGCTCATCGATTTGTGTCCTAATTGATGCTGTCAGTTGATTGCTGATGCCACTGCCATTATCATTGCCACAGCCACTACCACTAAACTGCTGATTTTGTTGCTGCCACTCTCCTGGCAAAAAGGTGTGGTGTTGCCCCCAACAAAAATGGACTGAGAGATTGGGTGGTCTTAACCCCAACAACAATGGACTGAGAAATTGGTCCTTGTCTTTGCTCCAGCCCCTGTCCTCTTGATCTCACCAGCTGGAAAATCTAGGTCATTGTCAACATTGCTGCCACCTCCAAATTATGGTCTGCCCTGATCCTGTCTTTGGTTTTCTAAGACTCCCCTGGCCTCACCATCTGGCAGCTCAATCCACCAGGTGGTCCATCCCAGTCCTGGCCTTGCTCTCAGCTCTGCTCTTCTGGGACCTCCTGGTCCACCACCTGCTCCATCCACTGCCACTTTGTATCTGCCCACAAGGGGCTCAGTTGGTCCATCACAATCCTGGCCCTGAACCTGGATCTGTTCTTCCCAAAGGTACTGGCCTCAGAAGAAAACAGCTCAATTTGCCATCTTCCATGGTTCACTCATAAGGGACCCAGCTGGCCTGTCCTGGACCTGGCTCCAGCCCTCCTTGCTCCAGCCCTCATGGCCCTCCCATCTTTGCCAACCAATGGTTCCATCCACTAGCACTCACCACTGGTCTTTTGCCAGTCATCACCAGTCCTCTCCTCACTGCCAGCCCACTGTGGTTTCTCCACTGTTTGCCTCTGTCTGTCATTTGTGACCATTTCTGGAAACAGGGGGTGCAGGAAAATCCCCAGCAAAACCATGACAGGTATAAGGAGGGAAGAAAAGTGCCCCCTTGAGTGCCCACTTCACACTCAAGCAACCTCTGAAACAAAATTTGTCTATGGATGTGCATAAAACAAAATGTTGGGATATTTCTGCTTTAGCCCTTTGCAGACTCAGATTCTTCTGGGGTCATTCAGGTACAAAAGGAAAACTTATTTTTTCAGAATCTTTGTAATATTTTACACACACATCTAATGTCTTACAGATGAATCCTTTGCATTTGCACCAAGATTTCACTGAATGTCATTACTTGTGCAAAGTGCAAACCATGCACAATTGAAAATGCCGTATTTTTGTATTGTAGGGATTGAAAAGTAGATATCTGTGGAATACAGTCTTGTTTTCAATGGTAGAGTTCTTTAGGCCACATTTTATAAATCAGAGTTATCAGAGCTTGTTGGAAATAATAGGGATTTAGAAGAGAAAAATTATGTTGCAGATATAATTATCTGTAAAATAATTATATATAAAAGGGTAACAAAAATTCCCTTTTCCCCATCTGAGCTGCTATGTAGAGTGAAAGTGCGAGATAAAGACTTTTGGATGCACTATTCTTTGCACTATTGCCAAGAAAACTGCAGGTCCTTGTCGATGCAGTCCCCAAGAAGGAGACACGCTTGAATGGAAGGGAATAAAAAATTTAAAAAATAGTTGAATGAAGAACAGTGTTTCTGATTTCTGGTGAAAAATGGTCTACAGGACTCCACTGGAGAAGGAAATGGCAACCCACTCCAGTATCATTGACAAGAAAAACCCATGGACAGTTACAAAAGACTAAAAGGTGTTGTGCCAAAAGACGAGACCCTCAGGTTGGAAGGTGTCCAATATGCACAGGTTCCCAATCAAACTGATCCCTATGAATCTACTCACATTTACATGCTTTTGAAATGCTTGGTTGGCAGGAGTTGGAGAGAGTAGTGTTATTTCACCCTGCCATCCAATACCTGGGCCTCAAACCAGGGATTACTGATTGACATTCTAACCCAAGTCTCCTTGTGCCTTGGCATATGCAGAGTATATATTATGCAAAATGGTATGCTGGATGAATCACAAGCTGGAATTACGATTGCTGGGAGAATTATCAACAACTTCAGATATGCAGATGATAACAGCAGAAAATAAAAAGGAACTAAAGAGCCTCTTGATGAGGATGAAAGAGGAGAGTGCAAAAGATGGCTTGAAACTCAATATTAAAAAAACTAAGATCATGGCATCTGGCCCCATTACTGACTGGCAAGTAGAAGGGGAGGAAATGGAAGCAGTGACAATTTTTATTTTCTTGTGATCCAAGATCACTGCAGACAGTGACTGCAGCCATGAGATTAAAAGACGGTTGATCCTTAGGAGGAAAGCTATGGCAACCCTAGACATCATATTAAAATGCAGAGACATCATCTTATTGACAAATCTCCATATTGTCAAAGCTATGGTTTTGCCAGTAGTAATCCATGGCTATGAGAATTGGACCAGAAGGAAGGCTGAGCAATGAAAAATTGATACCTTTGAATTGTGGTGCCGGAGAACATTGCTTGAGAGTCCCTTGGACTGCAAGGAGACGAAGCCAGTCAATCCTAAAGAAAATCTACCTTGACTGTTCATTGGAAGGACAGATATTGAAGATGAATCTCAAGTACTTTGAACACGTAATGCAAAGAGAGGACTCATTGGAAATGACCATGATGCTGGAAACAACTGAAGAGAAAAGGAGAATGGGACAGCAGAGTTTGGAAAGCTTCATAGAAGCAGTGGACATGAGTTTGGGCAGAATCCAGGGGGTATTGGAGGACAGGGTGACCTGGCATGATTCAAGCCATTGGGATGCAAAGGGTCAGATGCACTTTAGCAACTGAATAACAAAAACATGCTGGTTGGCACATAAAAAAGGCAATCTTGAAGTGTCTGGTTCTCAGTAAATGTTATGAACATTTCTATGGCAACATAACTAATATGTTTCTTTTATAAAGGTAATAAATCTTTTCTGAAGATAGTAACAGTTGAAGGGCAAGGAAGTAACTTAAGTTTTCTTAATTATGTGTATTTTTCCTGACATCATCTATTACCTATACTATACACCAATGCTATACATGACTGTCTCATTTTCTGTATATTGTTCTTTACAGCATCAGACTTTCCTTTCATTAAGAGACACATCCACAGCTGAGTGTTCTTCCACCTTTGGCCCAGCTGCTTCACTCTTTCTGGAGCTACTTGTAACTGCCCTCCACTTTTCCCCAGTTGCACATTGGACGACCTTCCAACCCAAGGGGCTCATCTTCTGGTGTCATATTTTTTAGCCTTGTGATACTTTCCATGGGGCTTTCTTGGCAAGGATTCAGGAGTGGGTTGCCATTTCTTCCTCCAATAGATCATGTTTGGTCGGAGCTCTCAGGCATCACCTGTCCTTCTAGGTTGGCCATGCTTCATTGAGTTACAGAAGCCCTTTCTCAACAAGGCAGTGATCCTTGAAGAGTTTCATCCTGAAAATACTTTATTAAATGACTCCAGCAACCCCATTCTAGTGATACAATGGCCTTTTTTTCTTTCATAAACTGTTGATTCAGGATGAACACATAACATTCTTGGGTGAATGGCACACATTCCTCCTTAAGCATTAGTTGGCAGGTGGAGGGTCCTGATTTACCACTGCAAGGACATTCATGGTTGTCATGTACTGGTAAAATAGAACAAATCCAACAATTATTTATTAAAACATAATTTTGCAAGATGTCTTTGTGATGCCTTCGATCTGCAAAGCTGTTACAATTCAAGAAAAACAGCAGGCTGAAAAACAATGTTTATGGAACAAAAACATAAAAAACACCAAAGCAGTGTTCAATTTTCAGTCTCTTTTTTTTAATTTAGAGTCACTTAGCCTCCTTTTAACTGGGAAATTACTTTAACTCTCCCCCCAGTGAGGCACCACCTTGCTGTGTTGGGGCAGATCTGATCTTAAAAAAATAATGTAGCACTTGGGGATGAAGATGCAGCCCAGAAGGACAGCACTGGATGTCAAGATGGAAAAGACCTGCACAGTCACCACTTTAGTGCTTAGGTAGGTGGGTACAAAGGATATCCAGATGCTGCAGAAGACCAGCATGCTGAAGGTGATGAGCTTGGCTTCATTGAAGGCCGCCGGTAGATTTCGGGCCAGAAAAGCCACCGTGAAGCTGATGACAGCCAGGAAGCCCATGTAACCGAGGATAAGGTAGAAGAATGCAGCAGAGCCTTCATTACATTGCAGGATGATTTCCCCAGATTGTGAGGATGTGTCGGACTCAGGGAATGGGGGAGAAGTGCCCAACCAGATGCTGCAGAAGACCACTTGGAGACCAGAACAAGAAAGGATGATAGAATTGGTCAGACTCTTCCCCAGCCAACTCTGTAATTTATTCCCTGGTTTGGTGGCCAAGAATGCCAACACCACTGTGACTGTTTTGGCCAAGATAGTAGAAATAGCAACTGAGAAGATGTTGCTGAATGCTACTTGTTGGAGAAGGCAAGTGGCAATCCTTGGCCGGCCGATGAATATGAAGGAGGTCACGAAGGAAAGCAGGAGGGAAATGAGGAGGATGTAGGAGAGATCTCGATTATTGGCTTTGACTATGGGAGTTTCTTGGAATTTAATGAAGATTCCCAAGACAAAGCCTGTGACCAAAGTGAAAAAGAAGGCAAGGGAAGCTAGCACCATCCCCATCTTTTCTTGATAGGATAGGAACGTTTCAATCTTAGGGATACAATCATCTTGGTTGATATTTGGGTGCCGATCTGCTGGACATTTGGTACATTTTTCAGCATCTGAAAAGAGAAGGATTAGCATCTACAGTAAAGTATGTTCTTCCATCAAGTGGACAGATGGAGTGAAACTTTTGATGGGGTGGATGAATGTGTGTGGAGAAAGATTGCATGCAGCAATTGTTAGGAAATTTAAGTATTATAATGCAGAAAGACATGTTCAAGAGGCAAATTTGAATCTCTACAACATATTCCAAACACGTGTTGGCTTTTAATTATTGCCTTATCTACATCCCATATTCCAGGAATGGCCTTTAGAGATGAAATCCAATGCACTCATTGCTATCACACAAATGACATGGAGGAAAGGTGTTTGAGACTTTATATTGTGGAGTTGTTGGAGGTTGGATTCAAGAGGGCAGTAGTCCTTTCCTCCTTGAATTCTTTTCAGACATTTGCCCAATAAACCCAACTGCTGGTCTTCATGTGTAAACTGACTGTTAGAGAAGCTATTGTATTAAATTGTTCTTTACAAATGACAGTGCCATCTTTCAACAGACCAAAAAGATGGCCACATCTTCTGTCTGGAAACCTGTTCCCCTGGCTCATGGATTCCCCTGTTTCTTTTTCTTCCACTTGTGCCACGAAAAAAGGACCAATGGCTTCCATTTGTTTGCAATCTGTTTTGAGGCTGGATGAAATAATCCCTTCTCTAAAATAAAGCTTTTTCTGTGACTCAAGCTAGAAGAGGAAATTGTTACAAATTTCATCTAGTTAAAAAAAGGAGAAATTACCCTGAATGAATGCAAGTATCCCAGGAATCTTGCCTCTACCCTCCACCTCTTTTCCAACTTCTTCCCCTTCCAACCTCTCTCTTCTCAGCCCTTCTGTCATCTTTCTTTCCTCCACTCCACTCTGTTCACCTTGGATCTTGCACTATCACACCTTTATTCTCCCCCCTTTCCCTATGTGCAGCCAGGAGGAGAGCTCGCCATGAAACAGAGCATTAAAAACATAAAGAATAACATCAAGGAATTTCCTGCTCTGTTCAGAAGTGCAAAAGTGGAGTGTGGAGCATAGGGGCATGCACATGACTGTATAGCATTTATTTAAAGATCTGGTTTACTTAGGGTAAAAATGTAGTTTACTTTGTGGTGCTTAGTTGTTTCTATCTACTGCTATGAATGTTTGGCATCTCTGAGGATGAGGACACAAGAGTCTTAGAAAGCTTAGATGAATAAAGCTTTTTTTCATCCCAGTGTGCAAGCATAGTCCTTCAACTAGAAAGTTCCTCATTTCTCATGAGGGAACTTTTGTAAGGAAAGAAGGAAAGAAGGGTGGGTGAAGTGCTGCACCCATTGCTGGAACTGTTTCTGGATAAGATTATTTGTTATCACTGATGAAGTAATATATATTATACTGTATATTAAAAATGATTCTTGAAAAGTCAAATTTATAAATGCCTATCAAGAGGCACTTTCAGAGTAAATGCAATGATCTATAGTCTTCTTCTATGGTGTGACCCACCTTCCATGGTGGAGATGGTTCCTTCTGCACAAGGAAGACAGTCGTAGCAGCAGATGGGCCTCCCTTCCTGAGCCACTTTCATGAATCCAGGATGACAGCTTTGCACACACCTGGAAAGAGGCAGAGGCTGAGGAGAGAGAGGAGAAAGACTGAGAAAATGGCTTTTTAGAAAAATGGCAAAGGAAGAAGAGATTTTGCTTTGACTAATGAGAAACCAATAAGAAATGTGAAGTTCATCAAACACATTGAACTTCATATTTCTTCTTTGTTTCTCTTCCCTTCTGATGTTTGATATGGACTACATGCTTTCGTTTTAAATTTAAACACACAATTTGACAAGGAAATGTTGGACAGACAGTTAGCTTTGGCTAAGTCAACTACGTGATTTGTTTGGCTGATTAGTCTAACTCCTTTTCCATAATCTCAAAGAAGAGCTTGTGTGAAAATTGAAAACTACATTTTTCCTGGTCACTTGAGGACCCAAAAAAGACTAAGTTCACAATCTTGACATCCTGATCACCTGAATGAAAACTCAAAGGTGCTGAAAGCAAATCCCCCACCCATCACAAAGCAGCTATCCTGTTTTTGCCATCTTCAGTGGAATAAAATAATTATTGGTCCTACCTTGCTCAGCATTTCCACTTGTGTGATACTCTTTTGGTCAATGATGCATATTAAATCTTGGGATGCTTGTTTTTCTAGACTCCCAGATTTCACTCTCTTGACAGATCTGTTGGGGAAAGTGACCCAGTTCACAATGTCTAGATCAGCTGCCAGATTCCCTTTCTCATCCAAATATACTCCATCTATGGAATTATTTTGAAACTGCGCACTTTGAAGGAAGGGGTGAAGCTGAAAAAGAAAGTAGAATAAAAGGACATCAGAGGTTTTATGTACAGATACCTAATGGTCTGTGCTGGGAGGGATCTAAATAATTCTGTCCCTCTGTTTAAAAGCCAGTTTCTATTTTCAGTTTCCAAATCCTCCAAAGTCAAACAACCAATTCAATTTGCATTGATTTTTTATTAACCTAAAATATTAATTTAAAAAATAGTCATTCAGGTTTTCCTTTGAGTTTTGCTCTGTGACTTTTCTCTTATTGTCTTAGTTTCCAATTTGAGATAACTTTCCTACTTTCCTGTAATTTCCCCCAGGATATTCAAGGGTCTAGACGAATGACTTAGCACAGAAACTATCACTGATGATCCAAAGATATTGGTACACAACATAACTCTTTTTACAGACATTCCTTTCTGTGATTGGAGAGTATTAACGATTGTCTCTCACAGTTTAAAGTCATAAAGCTAATTCCAGATTGGCTCTATGTTAGCTACAGTTTAAGCTCATGGTATATTGAGCTGTTCAAAAACGTTGAAAGCAGAGGAGAAATCTCTTCTAAATTTGCACCAACACCTTTATGCAGTAGAAAGAATAAGTAAACAAGGCATCCACTTCCAAAACTGATTCAGCAGAAATGTGCAATTGAACAGAAATACCTGCCAAGCCTTCAGCATTGGAACTTCAACCTTCATATCTCTGTATCTCACTAATCTCTTGAATGTGGAGATATGAGCTGAATTTAAGGCCCTTCCAACAGCCAGGATGGTGCTGTAAAGAAAAGAGTTGTCCATAGCCAAGATGTGATCGATCTCCTTTTTCCTCAGATTCACCTGTTGTTCTCTCTGTCTGCATCGTCTCCAGACTTTCAACGAAAAAGTATCTTCAGTGAATGAACATTCAAAGGTTTTCCTCACAAAGTTCTCCATGGTTATGTAAATTTGATTTAAGAAATCATAGTTTGCCCATTTCATTTTCTGTATCCGAAAGGAAAAAATGGCACCAATGTATTCATAGGAAGAAAAACTCAACATCAATTTGAAACTGAGATCCCAGTGAGCTGTGGTGATCCAGATTTTGTCGACAATAGGATGCTGAACCCTTTGAAGATATGCATTTGTATAAATAATTCCTGCCACAGATTCAATATATTCTGAACCATAAACAAAAACATTCACATCTCTCCACTTGGAGTATTGTCTCAATGTTGAAAGAAAAGTATCGGTTGGATTTTGTGGAATGGTTTGGTATATAACTGCACAAATACCATTCTTTAACATTAAAGAAGACATTGTCCTCATGAACCTCTCCCCATGGTCGGTTTCTGGAGCAACGAGACCAACCAATGTCCACCTGAAGTGGAGAAGCAGCTTGACCATCCCTGGGTACTTGACTCCTTCAGTAGGGAGCATCGGGTAGAAGAAAGGAAACCTGATTTTATCCCTCAAAATCTGAAAAGCAAAATTGTAGTTTATCTGAAAGGAAAGAAAAATGGTGGTATTTTAAATGAAACAAGCAAAATGCAATTCCTCTTTTTTCCCTAATAAAGCTCTGCTTCTCTTTTACAGCAGAGGACTTCCAACCGAAGAGTACATGACTGAAAGCTGTCTCCCCAAAAAGACACACCTGAGGGATTTTATAGGTGCCCAACATGGTGGAAATCTGGATGGAGATGCCAGTCTCAGCTTCTTCCAGAAGTGCCACAGTGTTTCTCTGCTTTCCACACCTGTAGTTGGGAACATTGGCCTCCCCATCCGAAAGCAGGTCCAGCAAAGGATCTGAAGTCATTTCTTCCTTGAAGAAATTTTCATAAATATTGTAACCCAGGGTGATGTTGGGTAACAGATGGCTGTTCTGATTGATATGTTCAGTGGCAAAAAGGAAGGGCAGATACTTCCAGTAATGTTTGGAGAATGATCTGCAGGTATGAGCATATCAATGAAAATAACATTTAACTTCCATAATATTTCTAATCCACTCAGTCATAAGTAACATTTCAAACAGTTTGGCACATTCCAAAATATGACCATAGTAAAATAATTACATCTATAGCAAATTTTAGATCAAACAGTATTTCAAAGGCACCACCACAGCTGGTTACACAACTATCACTTTAATTTATTCCAGAATTCTGTCCATTGGTCCAGAATTAATCCAGAAGTTCTGCATAATGTCTATACATATTGTACTTATCAATAGATTGTGGTTCTAATTCTACACTTTCCAATTTTCCTTTACTGTTGGCTGCACATTTCCAATGCAAATTGTACTGTTGAATACATACTTTCATTTATCTGTTATATATTTTAGTTACTTTTGTCTCACAAGAATACTGAGAGCTGCAATACTAGAGGCAAATTCCTTGTTGTCTACTCAAGCTTGGCCAATAGTGTTTGAAAAATATAACAATCTGAAATGTGTTCCATGCATCTGTTTTGAAGCATTGTGTACTACATTTGTTGTTTGTTTCCTCTCTCTTAATAAGGGTGGCTGATATACCCACACAGAGTCCAGATTTCAATGTAGCTGTAGGTTGGTTTCAAATTATTCAAAATGATTGTTAAAAATCAGAATGGGCAAAAAATCGTATTTATATTAGTCACATATTTTTCATTTTAGAAATATTTGTGGATTTGAACCAAATTGAGTGAGAATGGCTTCCACCAGGTTGATATACAGAAGATGATAAGGACTAGCTTAGTCTCCCCAGCCTTGAAGTAGAGTGAAGGATGGGCCTCTTTTGGATGGACCTTCATTGGTGTTTTGTTGCTTTAGGGGCTCTTTTTGAGTCTATTCTTGTTTTCTGGTTTTTACGAGAATTATAAGTTACCCAGAGTTACCTATAAATTCTATAAATAGAGGAGCAAATCAACCAACCAACCAATCAATATAATAGAGATGAAATTTCCATTTTAATGAAGATTGTTACGTTCCAGGCATGAATTCTTTCATGTGAATGGATGACATTTGCAAAATCCATGAATCCCAATGGTCTTAATTGGGATCTTTCATTCCAATATTGTATTTTGGTGTGGAAAACCAATGGTAGAGTCATCTCCATTGTGGAGAGAAAATACAGAATCTCTCTGAGCTGAGACCATGGATCCCTCAAAGTCCTGCTTAACTCAGTGGTAGAGGGAGTGTGTTCTTCTATGTCCAAACTCTACCTGTGCTCATAGGACAGAAAGAGAAATAAGCGGGGGCAATGTTTGGAGGATGATCTGCAGGTATGAGCATCTCAATGAAAATAACATTTAACTTCTATAATATTTCTAATCCACTCAGTCATAAGTAACATTTCAAACAGTTTGGCACATTCCAAAATATGACCATAGTAAAATAATTAAAACTATCTTGATCGGGTTTTGATACTAGACAGCTCAAAAATGAGCACTTTGCCATTGGGATCTAAGAATCAAAAACTGAGAATCGGAAAGTAAGTGAGCAAAAGAACAGCCAGAGGGGAGAATACTTGGTGTTTTTGTAGGGCTGGAATGGTAGACATTCACTGAATAAAGAATAGTTCCAATCAGTGCAGGAAGATTGACTTACAGGGAATGTCTTGTTGAAGGAATTCTGTTGAAGCTTAATGGTTGAATTCTAATGTCTGCTGAGGAGATTATGCCAGTAATGAAATAATCTCCTGGCTTGTAAAAATTCTGTTGGTCCACTTTACCCAGCTGCAGAGTCAGAAGGCATTCTGCTTTCTGTTTTCCAGAGTATGCCTGTGGCCACAGAAGAAGCACAAGAAGCATCAGCCACATGAGTTGCATTTCTGACTGAACGTTCTCTGTTGCACCTGCTTTTTAGCAAAAAAAGAGAAGAGGAGAAGGAAAGCAAAACCTATTCCAAGAAAGAAGCATCAGATCCAACATGAGTCCAGCCAAATGAAACACACACAGTCCCTGCTTGTCATGCAACTGTTCCCAGATTCTCTTTTTGCCTCCAAAGCTGTTTACGCACCCAGCATTTCTAACACTGACTCATCAAACATTGTCTTCAACCTGATATTAACATCAAAACATTTTCTGAGATCTTTGTATTAAATCTCATGAAAGACGGCAGAAACGTCTAGGGACTTAATGTAAAGTCAGCAATGATTTAGATAATTGCAAGGAAGAGATCTGTCATTCTCTGAACCTTGAATGAGTCAACAGGCAGGTACCCAATGGGAGAACCCACAGATGTGGCTCCAAACTTTGAAGAGAGCCAGTGAAGGAGACGAGAGAATGTGGCCTAAGATCTTTCCAATAAACTTCTTTAGAAAACAGTTTCCAGATGAAACTGTACTATGCTGATTTGTAGATATGTCTGTAGATGGAGACCTGTGGGTCTCATTTACTGTAGAGATAAGCATATAGTTCCTGTTTGTAGATAGACAAATATGCGGACCAGTGAAATAATTTCCTGCAGGTCTTATTAATTTTCACATGTGCAGAAGTCAGTTTTCAGAACAGTGGCACTATTTAGAAGGTAGACTGAACTTAGCGGCCATGATAATGTTTTCAGCACATCCCATAATATTGGAGAGGAACAGTGAAGGTTAGGAGGTGGGCTAAAGCAAGGAATTAGTCTGGACCCACTGCATTAACATAAGATCTGACTCGATCTGACCTGCCCCTAAATGTTTTAAAGCCTTATCTGGTGTGTTCCAGGTGAAAGCTGCCAATCTGTGGAGATTCCTAAAATACACTCCTATTTTATTTCTTAATTAAATATATACCCTACCCAACTCACTGAAAGTGAATCAGGGGAGTTTTCATAAAAATAGAAATAAAATCCATATTGAAGACTCAGTTAAAAATAATAGAAAAAAATAAGAATAGACAAGATTACAGAAAGCTAAAGCTGAGGCGGAATCTTAATCCAAGAAGACACTTGCAAGATGACACGCTGCCACCTGGACTCCAAAGCAATCTGCAAAGTCATATTTTTAATTCTTTGCAAAAAGCCAGGAAGGTGGTGGTGATTTAACCACCACTGATATGAAGTTCCATAGAACAGGCATCCTGGCAGAAAAGGCCTTTCTCCTAGAGCCTGCCAGCTGAAATTCCCTAGTTGACAAGATCCATAGCGAGTCCTTACTGTTGGCATGGGTGGATGAGCCAAACCCATTGGAGTCAGATAGTTCCTCAGGTAATAAAGGGCTTTATAGGTAATAACTAACACCTTGAATTGCATCCAGAAACAGACTGGCAACCAGTGCAGCTCCTGCAGCTGTGGTGTGACATCGATCATTCTTGGGACCCTCATAATTGTCCATGAAACTGCACTCTTCACCAGCTGTAGTTTCTGGATGCTCTTCAAAGAGAGCCCAATGTAGAGCACATTGGAATAGTCCAGATAAGAGATGATTAGGGCCTGAGTGACTGAGTACAAGGACAGCTGATTTAGATAAAATGCAACTGGCATACAAAACAAAGATGTGCAAAGGTTCTCCGTGCCACAGTTTCCTCCTGCTCACTGAATAGGACTCATGAATTCAGAAGAACTCCCAAGTTGTACACTGGTCTGATTTGGGCAGTGCTACCCCATCCAGGACTAAGGATGTTAAATCCTCATATCCTGAAGTCCCATGCACCCACAGCCACTTGGATTTATCAGGGTTCGGTCAAAGCATGTTGTTCCCCATTCAGACCCTCACAGCCTCCAGGCACCGTGCAACACTTGAGTCACCTGGGATGGAAATATAAAATTGCATATCATCTGCACATTGATGATTCCTCAACCCATGGTGACAGATGATCTCACCCAGCAACACCATGAAGATGTTAAAAAGGAGTAGAGAAAATACTGAGGCCTGCAGCATGCCTCAAAAGAGTGGCCATGGGATGCACCTCTCATTCACGATTAGCTCTGCTTGGGACTGGCCTTGAAAAAAAGCCAAATCAGCAAAATACCACATTGCCCTCCCCAAATATTTGTAACTGGTCCAAAAGGATACCATGATTCATGGAATCAAAGATGGCTGAAACGTCAAGTAGGGATAGCATGGATGTACTACCCCATCATACTCTCATCAGAGATCAAGCACAACCAAGGCTGTTTCTGTCCCATAACCAGGCCTGAAATATGATTGAAAAGGGTCCAGATAATCTGCTTCCTTCAGGATCCTCTGAAGATGCCAAGCAACCATCTTCTCCACCACCTTCCCTAAAAAGGAGAGATGGGGAAACTGGACCCAACTTGTCTAGGCAGCTCGGATCAAGAGAAAGATTTTAAAAAGGGGGCGGATGAGGGCCTCTTTAAAACTTCCCAGAAATGTCTTCTCTTGTCGTATGAAATTGATCACTGCCCGTGCCCACCCTGAAGTCACAGTCCTGGTGGCTTTCACTAACCATGAGGGTCAAGGATCCAACTGAAAGGAAGTTGGCTTGACAGCATCAAGGACATTTCCATTACCTGGTCCAAGAGTATCAAACTCTTCATAGATGATTGGGTAAAACCCCTCTACTGGACCTGCTCCACACATGGAGTCCAACTCAGAGTGGAACCAAGCAACTTTGTTCATTATGTGTTGCACAAATTCCTTTATTCAGCCCCCAGAATGGTCCTCCAAGTCTCCTTGTTCCAGGAGGGACTAGGTCATTTCAAAAAGGGACATCAGGTGGTACCTGTGGACACAATAAGAGTGACAAAGTTACACTGTTTCTTACCACCACAAGTTAGTTCTTAATAGCAGCTCTAACCTCAGTTTGGTCAGATTTGCTCCTTCTCTTCTTCCAGTGGTACTCTAGGCATTTCTTGGCTCTCCTCAAGGCCCATAGCTCCTCAGTAAACCATGGGGAGCAATGGGCACTTGGGTCAAGAGGGGCTACACAGGTACAATCCTATCCAAAGATGCAGCTGCCCTTTGATTCCAGGCCATAGCCAGAGCTTCAGCAGGTCCATGCAGCAAGACTTCCAGGATATCTTCCCTATGTCCTTCTGCAGAGGGGGTAACATAGGAGAATCTCATAGACAACAAGGCATGGTCTGACCATGACTAAAGGGATCATATACCTCATCATATCACATTGCCATTGCTTTGACAGGAGAATCATATCTGGCATGTGACCACTTCCATCGTGTGACCACTGAACTGATTTGGGGCTTGGATGACCTGGCATAGGTCCATAGCCATCATGGTAGCAGTGGTGGTGGTGAGGCAACTCTTGACAGATTCCAGCTGCCTAGTACCAAACTGAGTCCCAGCTCATTTAAAAGCTCTTCACAGCCCAGCAGACGCATGAAGGGGGTTGAGAAAGACTCTGGGGGTAGCATGGCCATGCCAGATGTGTAACAGGGTCCTGAAATGGCTGTGGGGTTGCTCCTGGGCTGAGAGCCTGGGACCAGCAAATGTGTGTGTGCTGGTTGGTTGGGCCCATCACCCAGAGTGAGAGACAGATAGTGGGGCAGGGTGAATATGTCCCCCTTGATTAGTCAGTGATGGGATTCAGCCTGGGGGTGAAGACAGTTTATGTGAGTGGAAAATGCAGAGTTGGGAGCCTCGCTGCTGCTGAGAGTGTGTGCTATAATGCTTGGGGGTCTTCCTTCGCCACATTCCCAAAGCATCTTAAAATTGAATGACTTGGAATGATTGATGGGGATGACAAGGCCCATAGCTCTGGTTGGAGGGAAACTAGGGTGGGAGGAGGATGCTCACTGAAGGGGACCCTGAGCAGGACAATCCATAAGGGTGGCGATGAGCATGGGGTGCTACAGGAACCAGAGGACAGGCTGTTACATAGGAAGATGCCCCCGATGTCTTGTATTGGTGGTGTGTTCTGCCCTCCTTGCTCACACCCAGCAACTGGACAGCAAACCTTCAAGATTCCCTAGGCTGATGCTCTTGGAGGACTTCAATCTGCTATTCCTGGGTTTGGCCCTGGAGGCAGCTTGGGAATTTATGGCCACCATGGTGGCCATTGGCCTATCCCAGCTCATGAATTGCTCAACTCAGGACAGTGGTCACATGCCACATATGATTTTCTTGTTGGAGCAATGGCAATGTGATCTGGTGGGGGATCAATCATTATCCCTCTTGTCATGGTCAGATCACTCTATAGTGTCTATGAGATTCTCATATGGTTGAGATCATCCTTTCCATGGGATGAGGTAGTACCAGCATGCTGATGATACTAACATTTACATCTCCATCCCTGATGATCCAAGTGATGCTGCCACCACCCTCTCTCGGTGCCTGGAGTCTGTGAGGGTCTGGATGGGGGACAATGGGTTCAGTTGAATCCTTAACAGACGAGGTGGCTTTGAGTGCCTGGGAGTTCAGGATCTAGGACTTTAACATCCTTCACTCTAGATGGGGTATGATTGCCCCAGACAGACTTGGTGCATGGATTAGGGATTCTCCTAGTCTCAAAGATCCTGCTTAAGAAGCAGATGGTTGTTGCAGGTAAGAGAGACTACACAACTTCATGTTGTATGCCAGTTGCACCCTTTCCCAGACCAGGAGTCCCTGCACCCAGTCACTCATACCCATGTCCTCTCACACTTGGACTATTGCAATGCGCTTTCCATGGGGCTCCCCTTGAAGAAGCTACAGTTGGTGCAGAATGCAGCTGCATGGGCAATTCTTGGGGTCCATTGTATGGCCCATGTTACACCAGTGATCTGTAAGCTGCATTGCCATTGTCATTGCCACAGCCACCACGACCAAACTACTGATTTTGTTGCTGCCACTCTCCTGGCAAAACGGAGTGGTGTTGCCCCCAACAAAAATGGACTGAGAAATTGGTCCTTGTCTTTGCTCCAGCCCCTGTCCTCTTGACCTCATCAGCTGGCAAATCTAGGTCATTGCCAACATTGCTGCCACCTCCAAACTATGGTCTGTCCTGATTCTGTCTTTGGTTTTCTCAGACTCTCCTGGCCTCACCATCTGGCAACTCAATCCACCACAGCTCATCATCTGCCCACAAGGGGCTCAGGTGGTCTATCCCAGTCCTGGCCTTGCTCTCAGCTCTGCTCTTATGGGACCTCCTGGTCTCACCCACCACCTGCTCCATCCACTGCCACTTACTATCTGCCCACAAGGGGGTCAGTTGATCCATCACAATCCTGCCCCTGATCTTGGCTTCTTCCCAGAGGTACTGGCCTCAGAAGAAAACAGCTCTGTTCACCACCTTCCATGGTTCACTCATAAGGCACCCAGCTGGTGGCCTGTCCTGGACCTGGCTCTGGCTCTCCTTGCTCCAGCCCTGATGGCCCTCCCATCTTTGCCAACCAATGGCTCCATCCACCAGCACTCACCACTGGTCTTTTGCCAGTCATCACCAATCCTCTCCTCACTGCCAGCCCACTGTGGTTTCTCCACTGTTTGCCTATGTCTGCCATTTGTGGCCATTTCTGGAAACAGGGGGTGCAAGAAAGTCCCCAGCAAAACCATGACAGATATAAGGAGGGAAGAAGAGTGCCCCCTTGAGTGCCCACTTCACACTCAAGCTCAACTAATACTCTCAGAACAATAAAATAGATTGCTGGAATTCAGCATATGTGGGCCTCATTGTTTATGCCTGACACATAGCAACTCCTGAAACAAAATTTGTCTACGGATGTGCATAAAACAAAATGTTGGAATTTTTCTGCTTCAGCCTTTTGCAGACTCATATTCTTCTGGGGCCATTCAGGTACAAAAGGAAAACTTAATTTTTTTCAGAATTCTTGAAATATTTTACACACACATCTAATGTTTCACAGATGCATCCTTTGCATTCGCACCAAGATTTCATTGAAAATGAATCCATGCACAATTGAAAATGCCTTATTTTTGTATTGTAGGAATTGAAAAGTAGATAACTGTGAAATAACAGTCTTGTTTTCAGTGGTACAGTTGTTTAGGCCACGTTTTATAAATCAGAGTGAGTGCTTGTTGGAAATAATAGAAATTTAGAAGAGAAAAATTATGTTGCAGACATAATTATCAACAAAATAATAATATATAAAAGGGTAACAAAAATTCCCTTTTCCCCATCTGAGCTGTTGGGTAAAGTGAAAGTGTGAGATAAAGACTTTTGGATACTTCGTGGGAAAATTTTAATCAATGGGGTATGCTTTCCGGAAAAAAAAATTAAATAAAGGAGAACTGAAAACATTCAATACTAGCCTTGGAAACTGAAACTGAATTCCAATTATGTTGAATTGAATGAGAGAAATACCCCTTGCATCCATAATTAAGTTTTAAAGAAAATAGACTGCTGGATCCAGTTCCTTATAAATCTTGATGAACAGGGTTTTTTTCTTGTTATTTTTTAATTTATTTGGCTTCTAAAACAGGAGTGGAGATTTTACCGATGAATAGTGATTCAATATGTTGATATACCCCCAAGTGAGGCACCACCTTGCTGTGTTGGGGGGCTTGTGTGCTCTGAAGAAGATGAGAGCTTTGCCAGAGGTTCAACCATACTGGACAGGTCTCATCAGAGGAGCCAGACGAAGAGTGTCTCCCACCTATAAAAATATG
>JANHZU010009917.1:21642-32127 GCA_032468055.1 Acrochordus granulatus | reverse complement strand
TCCGCTGGACGAGCATTTCGCACTAAGAGCGTTCTTCCGGAACGGATTAATCTCGTCTTATAAGGCACCACTGTATATGCACAGGCCAAGTCATAGAAAAATGTGGACCTTCCTTCCAGGACCTTTGATTTGCCATTAAACTAGACAAGAAAAATATGCACATAATCATAAAACATTAGAGTACTGGGAAGCATCAGATACCTAAACAGTATTTTCCCCAAAGAACTCAATTAAGTTTGATAAAGGGAAAATATAAGGAAATAGTTTAAAAAACTATTTTAAAGAAGGCAGTCATATGAGTGACATCTCAGGTACATATAACACCTATCTAAAGAGCATTATTACCTGGAGCATTACTATATCTTTGTCAAACATTTCTCTTCTGCACTTTACATTATGATAGTAGTATATCTGAAAGAGAAAATTTTTTACATTATGACAGTAGTATATCTGAAAGAGAAAATTTTCAGAGTTTGATATGTCTCAATTCAGATTCTTAAGACTGTTTGCTACAACTATTTTACACAGCATATAAAAATTGCTCATATTCACCAAAATCTCGACTTCCCATGAAGATGATCGGACAAAAGGAATGACCATATAACCTGGGAATCATTTTGGCCTGCATATCCTGATAAACTGGAAAAGGTTTTTTCTCACATGATTCTCATCACCTGCATTCTGTACTCTTGACTCTCCTGACTCCTTTGGAAGGCAAGTGGAGGCGTGTTTAGGAGATTGTCAGCGTCTCTCTGCATGAGAGAATGATGCCTATAGCTGTAGTGTATATAACTGCTCCTGTCCCTGGATCCAGACATTTTTTGCAACTATTTTTCTGTCTCTAAACTTCATTATAAAGTTACTGAGAGGATCACAGCAATTCAGCTAGCTATAGAGGAAAGAAACTGGATTATCTAAATTTATCTGAGTTACAATTCAGGGCTTGGCAGTGGACAGAAATTTACCAGGACCTAGATTCCTCACCTCTTCTAATCTCTTATATCTGTTAGTAACTTTCAGTATGCTAAATCATGGTATTTCTTTGGACCACTCTTGGGCATTGGGAGTAACAATTCTTCTACAGTAGTTCTGTTCCTTCGTTATGGGCAGTTCCACTCAGTGGTGATTGGGGAGGTGAGATTGGCTTGATGACTTCTTTGTGGAGTGCCTCAGGCCTTGATCCTTTCCTCCTATTATTTCAATCTACATGCCACCACTGGGAGAGGTAGTCCATTGGTTTGGATTATATTACATCAGAGTCAGTTGTATTTTGCCACTCAGGCCATACTAGTGATGCTGTAAATGTCTCTCTCTGCATGAGATCTGTTGTATTACAAATTGGATTGTATTACATCAAACTCAGTTGTATTTTGCCACCCCAGGCCATACTAGTGATGCTGTAAATGTCTTGATCCTGTGCCTAGAAACAAGGAAACAATTTGAAAATGAATCCAAGCAAGAGAGAGTTACTGCTTGTTCACTGAGGACATTGATCAATTCTAGTATGTCTTTCAAAAGATCTGAAGGAGCAGGCCTACCACGAATTCATGGCTACTATTAGATTGGAAGATGGAAGCTATGGCCAGGAGGGCTACTTCCAAGCTTTGGCCAGTGCATCAGCTGAGGCCCTAAATGGATGTGAGAATCTCACAGTAATAACTCATGCTTTTATCGCTATGTGATTACAATGCACCCTCAGTGGATCTGCTTCTGAACACCACCTGGAAATTGCAAATGCTACAGAATGCAGTGGCTTGCTTAAAATGTATATTCTGCCTGAGTTTCAGGCCCCACATTCCTTGCAATAAATTTCCAGGTTCAATTTGATTTTCACTTACAATGACCTGTATCGATCTATAGAACCATGTCCTCCCACCCGAATCAGCCAGTCCAGTACATTTATCTTTAGAAAAGCTGTTAATTATAGCTCCATGTCCATGAAGAGGAACTGAGGCCTGTCTGTTTTCTGTTGCAGCCCTACTGTGGAATTTTGTTCCCTTAGAATTAAGGTTGCCTCATTTATTATATTTCAGAAGTTATTCAAGAGAGCATTTTGGTGATTACTATTTTGTAGCATCACCATCGTTATCATCTGTAATTAACATTCCTTAGATTAAAAATGTTTCTATGACTTTATTCTACATTTTTAGCATGGTCATTTTGAATTGATCATATATTTTAGATGATGGTATGTCCTCTCCTGAACGGACCATTGCTCAACCCAACCAGTCTGGACAGCTTTCATCCAGTCTCTGTTATATTGTCGATTGTAATGTAAGCTGCTGCAAATCTATAGCTGATGAGACAGTGCGTAAAATGAAAGGAAGGATGGACCTGATCTATAAAATTTAAGTATTTTTATAATAGTGAGACTATAAAATGCATTTTTAAATTCCAGACATCATAGACAATTAAATTAGACAATTGGCTAAAAAAAGTTATAGTTTTTTGAACTGCCCACTCATTTATAAAAAGAATTATGGATTTAGAATTGTACCATCAATGCAAATCCTTAAAAATGTATTTATTCTGTTACATAACAGAAAAAAAATGTATTTTTATTTATTTAATTTGCATAGCCACCCATCTCAACAAATGTCTCTGGGCAGTTTACATCATAAAAAAATAACAAACAATTTAAACAATACAAAATAAAAACATATTGTCACCAAGTAGAACTAATGCATGCTCATGCTGCCCTTAACACATTCGGGGCCCCAGGTCCAGGACTTCATGGCCTTATGAAAGATCAACTGGGTCAGGGTCATCCTGATCTCTGAAGGCAGAATGTTCCAGAGAGCAGGGGCTTGGGCAGAGAAGACACATTTCCTGACACTGGTCCCCACCACTAGCATTCCTTAACATGCCCAAACAGCCAGATAAAATTGGATAAGCAACTGAGAGAAAATGGTCCCTTAATTAAGCCAGCCCCAAGCCATGAAGGTGATAACCAGCATCTTGAATTGCATCTGGAAGCACACTTGCAGCCAATGCAGCTCAGATAGCAGTGTGTTACATATGTTGAACACCTGACACCCTTTACTACTTGTGCAGCTTCAATCTGCTCCAGCTGAAACTTTTAAATGCTCTTCAAGGGCAGCCCCATGTAGAATGCATTGCAGTAATTAAGACGAGAAGTCATGAGCAAAGCCTCCCAATCCAGGAATGGGCATAACTGGCACATAATTCTAAGGTGTGAAAAGACACTCCTGGCCACGATTGCCATCTGCTCTTCTAGCAGGAGCCCTGAGTCCAGGAGGATCTCCAGATTGCACACTGGGTCTGACTGGGGCGGTGACACCCCATCAGGATTAGCGGTGGAAATATTTTGTCACTGGAAGACCTAAATACTCAAAGACATTTGGTCTTGCTTGGGTTGAGCTGAAGCCCACTGCACCCCCTCCGGACACTTACAGGCACTGGGACAGGACATTCACAGCATAGTCCAGGCAGACTGGTGTGGGGATATAAAACTGAGTATCATTAGCTTGCTGATGATACCTCATCCCAAACTGTCAGATCACCTCACCAGTGGCTTCATGTAGATGTTAAGTAGGAGATGAAAGAGAACTGAGCCTGGGGCACTCCACAATCAGGGGCTATAGGTTGAACCTCCCTATCAACACTATCTGGAACAGACTCCACAGGAAGGAGGAGAACGAGCAAGAACCAGTGCAAGACAGAGCTACTCACCTCCAATCCATTGGTATAATCCATTGATTATACCATAATCAATGGTATTGAATGCTGCTGAGAAGTCAAGAAGAGTGAAGATGGCTGCATTATCCCTATCCGATTTCTGCCAGAAGTCAGCTAAGAATTCAATCAATGGTTTCTCAGTCCCATAAACTGGCCTGAACCATGACTGAAAAGGGTCCAGATAAGACTTCATCCAGGGTCTTCTGCAGCTACCATGCAACCATCTTCCATACAGTCTTACCCAAAAAAGGGAGGTTAGAGACTGGATGAAAGCTGTCCAGACTGGTTGGGTTGAGCAATGGCCCCTTCAGGAGAGGACATACCATCATCTCTTCAATGCTGATGGGCCATTCCTTCCCTCAAGGAATTATTAATAACCATCTTCAAGATCCAATCATACACTCCCTCCCGGGCAATTTTAACCAGCCAAGAGGGCATGGAACTAACTACAGAGATGGCTGAATTAGCAGCTGCAAAAAGCCTGTTCACATTCCCAGGTGCAACGGGATCAAATTCCCAAAGCTAACCTTGCAAGATTTAGCCCCTTTAGCTTCCACTGGCATGGTATAAAGCTGAAGTCCAACACAAAATGAGTGCAAGCAACTTTATCTGCTAAATACATATTCCTCACAGTGACCCTGGAGGTTGAACCCATTTTGACTAATGGTGAAGGTACCAGGCTAAAAACCAAGGAAACTGTAAGTTCTGCCTTAGGCATAAAAACCAGCTCAGTGACTTTGAGCCAGTTACTCTCTTTCAACCTCTCACTTCACAGGGTTGTTATGGGGAAAATAGAGGAAAAGGAGTATTAGGGATATTTGCCTTTGTGAATTATTTATTTTATTAAAATAATAAAGTCAGGATAGAAAAAATGTATCACAACTTCCAAAGGAGGTTAAAACTTTACATATTTATTCAATGTCATACATATTGAATATGACATGCTTACATATAAATAAAACAAGATTTTTGAGTTCAACAAAAACAATCCTTGATAAACTTATTTAGGAAAAATACAAAATAATCAGATTTCTGCTTTAAAATTAATCATTATGCAGAGCACTTCATTCTTTAATAATCAGGAAATCAAACTGCTCAATGATTCTCAGGTAAAAGAAAAGGATTAAATAATTTTTTCCATTCAGGACTTACTTGATTAACAAGTGAAAATCCATTTCTCCGCCACATTCCAGCATGAACTTGGGCGCACAGAACTAGACATCGCAGGGGATGTTCTATTAACATAGGTGGACTAAGTTCACTCTGTATCAGTTGAAGATAACATAGAAGCTCACTTAATGTATTTATTTTATGTTCTTAAAGATCATTCAAAAATTCATTTCCATGACTTCAAAAATAGGAAATTATAGCTACCAACCCATAAAGGTTCACTGTACCCTAGGCACAATCACCTCTGTGACCCCATCTAACAGCACAGTTGATTTTAAAAAAAACCCTAAAATACCTCAGTTAGAGAAATTTATTAAAATTATACTACTCACCATTGGTAACTGTTCTGGAAACTTGTATGCTACTTCTGTTTTGCTCAAAAGTGCATGCAGACCTATATTAAAAACAAAGATGTATTCTACCAATTACATTATATGACAGCATCTGTTTATTTATTGTATTTATATACTACCAGAGTCCCCAAAACATTCCTGGTGGTTTGTAATTTGATCATAAAACTAAATGTAGAAACCATATAGTATTTGCCCATTACAGCATTTTTTAATTAAACACAATTTTATGGTTAAATTACAGATTAGAGGTTAATCTGTAATTGAAGGTGGTTGATGGGGAAGAAGATCTCATTCCTGGACTGTCTGTCTCCTTGGTTTTATTTTTTATGTAACTCCTAATTTGAATTGTTTTTATATTTAGCTTTTTACTGTTTGTAAACTACTCAGAGTTGCTTTATGAGCGAGAAGGGCAGCATATAACTTTAATAAATAATTTGTGAAACATCTCTGTTCACACTACCTTCCTGAATACTATGAGAGAATGTGCCATCGGGATCTTCTTGTGTAGTCTATTGCACAGGCTTGAAACCATAACAGAAAAGCCCTGTATTCTCCCCATGCACTTAACATAAAGTGGGATCTGCAACAACTCTGCTTGGGACAAATTGATGATTCTATCTGAAGAAGTCTGCCCTGGAGATATCTAATACTGAGCCATGAAAGGCTTTATAAGTTAAAACCATCATGTCGAACTGTACTTAGAAGTCTACTGGTGTGCAGTGTAGTTTCCAAAGAATCAGTGTCACATAATTGTAATAACTCTTACTTATCACCAAGTAAGTTGAAATATTTTACACCAAATGTGGCTTCAAAGATGGTCTTCAACAGTAGCCATTTTTAGAGTGCACAGAGATTATTACAATTAGTACCACAGACTTCCAGTTCCAAAAAAGGTTGCTACTGATGCACCAGCCAAGGCTGATCCAAGATTTTCCTAGTCACAGCCTCCATCTATTGATCATGGTTATAAAGGTTAACCATAAATAACCATAAGACTAGGACAACTGCCAATGCAGAACTGCTTCTTCAAAGAAATGTTACAACCAGAAGGATACTATAATCAATGGTAACTAAGAAAGTTATTTTCAAAGCTGGTATAGATGTGGATCCTAGGAAAAGTCACATCTGTTTAAAGAATGGCAGATAAGTACTACATTCTTACTCTAGATATTACAAGTGGACTAGACAGGACACAACCTGGTTATTACACAACCCTAAATCACTTATTGGCAGATGAAAGCTTACATCCCGGCTTGTGAGATCTTCAACCTTTATAACCATAGACAATTACAGAAGCTATTTAAGATGCATGACATCTTGAGAAGTTTATGGGTTGTCTGTGAATACAAAGCTAATTTTTGGGTTAGCTTTTGGCATTCTTTTTATAGCTCCCAGGTTTCCCACACAGTGAATGGGGTCAAAAATGTGAGAAATATTTTTGCAATTTAGTGGTATAATAATTGCTTAACAAATCAATTTTATCTCAAATACCCCTCACAAAATAATCTTACATCTATCCATTTTTAAAGTATTAATTTTACCTGCTACCCAAAACCTTTTGTGCCCCCTGAACCAATAGAAGTTGGATACCACAACTTAGAGTATATAAGATTTAGATACAGCTTTTATATTTATACATTATATATATTTACACAAGTGATAAATTGCTAATATGGTTAACAATGGCTGAATTAGAATCTGACAATATTAAAGAAACAGTTTCATACAGCCTACTAGTTCATGTTTTTATTGTAAAGTGAATTTGCTTCATTTCCCACTCACAAAGATAACAAACAAAAGACAAAATTTGTGTTATAGCTAAGAAAACCCACTGGAACTTTTCTAGTTGCATAAACTGCTTTACAAATTAACCACAAAATCAACAAAGCAATTTAGATCTTACCTGCAAGTAAGCGAGAAACAGGAAGATGAATGCTAACTTTTTCCTGAGAAACACAGTATCTAACAGTTTCAACTGAATGTCCACACATGCTTAGTACAATTGGCTGTTCTCCATCAGTAAAACCACAGTGGCATTGCATCAAAGTAGTCAAACACTTTTTATATGCTTCAATGAGCACTTTTTCCTATAAAGATCAAAGATAATTACATATACAGAAAATACAGTGTATTCTGCCCATCTTTGATTTGATGAATACACTATATTTGTGCCTCTGTGCTAATGACAGATTTTTAAAACTGCCTAAATTTTCAATCAGCAAACTAGAGAGAATTTCCCCTTTATTTTATATTTCCCTATTCTAAGAACTTCAAAATCTTAAAAAAAATTAAAAGGGAAACATAAAACTGCAAATACATATAGCTCACAATAGTTTCACCAAATAATTAATCTCATATTTATGACCACCTTTTTTCCCTTTTTAGTTCTGAAATATCCCAGACCTGAAGACTGAGTGTTAATTGATTTTATTTCAATGTTTCTCACTTGAAAAATATGGCATTTGAACTTCCACTTTAAACAACTCAATCTTAATGATCCAAATCATATAAAAGAATCTTGTGGATTCATCTATTCCCCTAATTCAAATATGTTTTAAACTATTTTAACAACTTACATCCAAAGCACACCAGTCTTGCATCATTGAGATGACATGTGTTAATTTCATCTGGAGTGTGAATGCAGCTTCCCACTCTGGTTCCATTTCAATATGCTGTCCTACTTGACGGGTTATTGGATCCATACCCTTCAGACACAGATGAAAACAAAGATGAAAACAACAGAGAAGAAGTAATGCTAAGACTCAGCAAATCTTTGCCTTATGATTGCCTAAAGCAAAGATGGAAAACTGCTGCCTGTAGTTTGCTCATCCTAATTTCATATGGGATGGAAGAGCGGGAGAGAAAACAAACCTGCAATGCTGCAAATTGTATCCATCACAGTTCTGCCTCATGTAAACAGCTATAGCACCTGACTTCCTGAGGATCAATAATTCTTCACAAAAAAAATATTTGATTAATAAAGAGGATTGTAGCAAAATTAACTTTACTGAAATTAGGGCAACAGAAACCATTCAGTAAAACTGATTTTATCCCCAAGAATAGAGAAACCTCGTGTAAAAAGTACTGAAAATGTTAAGAGTTATATAAAAAACAATTACCTAATTGTGTAACAATTAATATGGTACCATTTCTGAAAACTACCTACTTGCATGCATCTCAGCAATTCCAAGAAGACATCAAAGCCGTCTAGAAACTTTTGCCTCAGTTGATCTGACCAGTCAACTGGCTTGCTTATCAGCACATACCTATGTACAAAATAAGTAAATTTGTAGGCTGATTTTTATGTATTTATATAAAAATATGTTATTTGTATGATTTTTAAAAACACACTTACTTTAAATCCAGAATTAGGCTTTGGACTCGTCGGAATTTGAACGCCTGTAGTGCAGTATACCGTTCAAACTGAAATCTCCCCTGTATATCTCTATGTCGTAAGTGGTCCATAAACGTTGAGATTATCGTCGTCAGGAGGTTCTCTTCTACAATCAACATTCTTGCCTACAGCAAAAGCACATTTTAAAGTGTATTTTAATCAGAAGATGCAGGAACTCAAGCAACAGCTTCCAATTATTTGTAGGCCAAATGTAGTTTTTTTCAGCACCAAATGGCAGATAGTTCCTGAATGGAAACCAGCAGAATCATCATGTTCCAAGATATTTAAAGGAAGAATTGAATAAATTATTAGAAATCTATGTCTCTATATAGTAATTTAATTTTAAATAAAGACACCATTATTCTGAAACTTTGCATCCAAGTTAACATCATCCATCAAGAATGAACATCTGCTGGTAAGTATTCTGATCTCATGAATAGTGATTGCACTCATTTTTAATTGCTTACAACATGGATAACATACAAAGTTGCCGAAGCTATGTGGCACTGAAATTATCTCAGCAGCACACATTTTTATAGATTAGGAGGACCTCCATATTTTATTATAGCACCCATCATTATTCTCTGAAAGATGAACAGAATCATAAAGTTGCAAGGGAGCTTTTTGGCACTGAGTTACACTCCTAGACAATGCAAGTACAAAAATCAAAGTATTGCAGTGAGATGTTTAGCTTCCGCTTCAACACGTCCATTTCCCTAGATAAATAATTTCACTGCTGAACAGCATTTATATTATTGGAGTAAACAGCAAAGTAATAAAGCAGAATTTACTTTTATGTAACTTCCAATGAATATTTATATCCTATAGTCTAAGGCAGGAATATGCAACTTCTCTTCACTCGAAGACTTTCTATAGTACAAAAGTACTTGGCTTTGTATAGTACAATGGTCCTCAAACAGTTTGGACCTGGATTTCTTTACCTTCTTAAAAATAATCGAGGACCTCAAAGAAACTTTGGTTTATATGGATTATCCAACTATCAATATTTACTATATTAGAAATTAAAATGAGAAATCTAAAAATATTTATTATTTGACTTCACAGACCCCCTGAAACCAGGGAATAAGGGGTCCTGAGATCACACTTAGAGAACTAATTGTGTAGCAAATCAAAGATCATGCTCCAAAGGTGACAGGGCTGTGAGTTCCTACTGCAATTTTTATTTATTGCATTTTGTAAGCTTTTAAAAATATATTATCGCATTATTAATATTGTAATAGGAGCCAGCTTTCCCTCCCACCAGACATAGTACTGATTTTTTTAAAAAACTGAAAGAGACAGAGAAGCAGCAGAGAAAAAGTGGGAGAAAACAGGTTAGAAGGATCTTGGTTGGGTGGGAAGAGAGAGCGAGCATGGGGAATCTCAAGATTATGATACCATCTTGACAGTGGGATTTATATTCCCAATGGATAAGAGTGATGCCAGTAAAAAAAGAGCTCTTGATAGAGTTACCTTTGCTTGATAAGACCAAAGGGAGAAGGACAACACTTAGATTAAATCCACAACTGAAGTGAGGACTGACAGGCATTGAAGGTGTGAAAGAAGCCAAGCAATTTAAGAGATAGAATTTGAAAATCAAATTCAGAAGAATGCAGTAGCAAATCACTTCTGCATTGTTACCTAAAAACTCTATGAACACAATTTAAGTAATTGGACACTCTACTCTATAGATATTATTTAGATTATTTGATGAGACTCCTATATCTTAAGTGATAAAGCTACCAGGCCAAAGTTGGCAGGATACTGATTTACTTGATGTGACAGTACTGCAAGAAGAGTTTTTCATATTCCAAGAATAAATCTATTAATAGCAAAAATGTGAGAAGCACAAACCAATTAAAATTTAAC
>JANHZU010009917.1:6179-18959 GCA_032468055.1 Acrochordus granulatus | reverse complement strand
AGTTTTCAAGAAAAGACTGGACACTGTTTGTCTGGGAAGGTATGAGGATTCCTGCACTAAGCAAGGGATTGGATAAGAAGACTTGTAACATTACTTCTAACCCAATGATTCTATGATTCTAATTCAATATGCCAGGAGAAGCATAAAAGATGCAGTGGGAATGAGTTACTTAAAAACCTTGTGTGGCTAAAAGAAGAAAAGGGTTAAGGATGAATGAATGGATGGACGGAAACTGAATATTAAAATGAGATGGTTTGGTCATATAGAGAGAAGGAATTACTGAAAATCTAAACAGTTATGTGAAGAAAAAAGTGACTGGCTTAAAAGAGTTGTGCTTGTATCCTCAGAAAAAAGATGAGAAGTTTAAAGAGCAAGAAGCAAAGCATATATGAATGAATTTCAGCACATGGTGGAAGCAAGGAAGTTTGATAAGCACAGAAAGATATAGAGATGTATAGTGAATTTATATGTAAAAAGAATTTTAGATTTCCTTTTATCTATTATCTATATTGTTTATGTATTAATTTTTTTCTATGCTTTGCATAATGATGCACATCCAGAAAAGAAATACTATAATGAGTATGTATGTACAAATTTTGAAGAGAAAGGTGCTGCTTTATCAGTTACAATGAACTTCAATTAGGATACTAATTGCTGCCAAACCATGCTCAGAAATTAACCAAAACTATAAAGTTAGTGCTACTAGTTGTAAAGGGATTGTAGTATAATTCTATACATGTTTATTCAGAATTAATATTAAAACTGATAATAGAAATGACTTCTTAAAGAGAATACTTAAAAATAATATTATACTTGGCAAGTAACAAAAACGCATCTTTTAAATGCCATTCAGGAAAATGGCTAAAGAAGCAAGCATTGCATATCAGGCTGCAGAAAATGCATCAACACTTGGTGACATTAGATTAAAAGGAAAAAGAAAAACAGCAAATAATTCACCTTTCCAAAGTTTAGAATCAGAAAGCATCAATTTATCAACAAGAGAAGAATTTTCTCCTTCTGGTCCTTCTTGTAAACCAACTTGACACAATATTCTACGAAGGCCATCTAATTAAAAAGAAACAAGAGTCAAAATGGGGCATCAGTCTGCTTCCATAATCAAATTTCACATACATATACAGTGGAACTTCGGATTGCGAGTAACACAGTTAACAAGTGTTCCGCACGACAAGCAAAATTTTTTAATAAAATTTAATTTGGTTAACCAGTGAAAACTTGCAAGACAGCACCATGTGATGAACTCGCGTGGGAAATCTCACAATGATGGTTCTTCTCTCTCGCTGCGCAAAAAGCGTAAATTAAGTGAAAGTCATTCAAGAGGAAGAACTCCCAAGATCCAGATTCCAGATTCTCCTTCCAAGCAATAACCTCCCACTCCCCTCCTCCCTTTCACACCAGCCAGGACTCTTCTCAAAGTGAGGGAAGATTGACCATCCGTCTTCCTTGTCATTCACACACACACACACAGCCCTCCTTGCATGGCACCATCCAGTCCATCCTCCTCCTGCCCATCTCTTCCCCTCTCTCATAGCATGGAGGCAGGTTATAATAAGAAACATTTCCAAACCACCTGGGAAAGACCCCCAGGAAAGACATTGCCAAAGGAAAAGGCCATTTTGCCTTGAGCGGCAGTGGCAGTGGATTCTCTTGATCCAACAGGGGCCACTCAGACAGCGCCAGCCAAGCAGCAGTTGATGGCCAGAATCTGCCTTGAAGCAGATCCATAAGTGCTGGTTAGTTTGCTCTACTTCTGCTTTATATCGTGTATTCATCATTGTTACTTGTTTCAGATATTAGGGACAATCATTTCTATGTAAAATTCCATTGAAAATTATTTTTTTATGAATATTTTTGGGGGCATGGAATGGATCATCTGACTTTACATTGTTTCCGAGAGGAAACTTCGCTTTGGTTTAAGAGCGTTTTGGATTAAGAGCACTCTTCTGGAATGAATTATGCTTGCAATCCAAGGTTCCACTGTAGTTCTGTTATGCTGTTGAACTATATTACTGGCACCTCTTATCATAATGGCAAGTGGAAGAAAAGAGACATGGTTTCTCCATATATGATATAAACAAGAGAAGTTACCAAAAGTTAACCTTTTCTGACTACATGAACTATTCTTTCTCCCTTGATACTGAGTTGTGCCATTAACGCTTTCCTTCCATGAGATGATTTTGAATACAGAAATAATATTCAAGAAAGGATATCCTCTACAATAAAATTTCATGCAAAATATTCTTGCAGCTTCTTTTTGGGAATTAATATTAAGAGATCCAATTGCAAATTTCTTCCAGTTTAAAGTATTTTGGCTCCTATGGTTTGAGTAAAAAAATCTGTAATGAATCTAACATTTATGATATTTTTACCATTCAGTATCCAGTATCATTCAGAATCCAGAAAATATTTTCTAGTTTTTCATTCATACACATTTCCCCTCAAATCTTTTTTTAAGATCATATTTTAACTCCAGTACCTGAATATCCAATAATGTTACTCAGCCAAGTGAGAAGTTTCAGACCAAAGCTTTGATGGGCAACAATCGATGAATGCATAACTTGAACCTTTAACGGCCGAGTCTGGCGAGTGGTACTTCTCTTATGATGAGTAAGAAAACAAGAGCATAAAAGTCAAATGTTTCATCAAAACAATGCCTTTTTGTGTAAGATATATTGTCTTAAACATTGAAAAAACTTTAGGAAAATACTGTTTGCAAGGATTAATTCTTAATATACCAATAATTTTAATGTAGTAAGTTCTTTTGAATTATCTCACAAACCAATAAAAGAGTAACATCATATGCCAATTTAAATTCTCATACTTTTTATATATTTAATTGCAACAAAGGGCCAATCAGATGTATTTCATACCTGAAAGCCAAAATAGGCTTTATCTTTCGAATATTGAATAATTATCTTCTTTACTTCTTTTTAGTTCTTTGCAACTTTAATTCATGAATTTTGTTAAAACTACAGATAGGCTAGAATTATGAGATCATAATGCTGAAGCAACAATTTACTATTAAGGAAAATTAAACAATGTAACTTACTACTATCACAGATTTGGCTTGGTCACAGTATTGGAAATCTCCATAGCGAACTGATCTGCGCCCCTATTAAATAATAACATGGCAATTAGCAAATAATTCAAACAATTAAAATTTTAAAAAAGATATTAACTGGTCTAAGTTCAGACGCTTTCTGCAAGCTAGCATTACAGACTTCTTGAAAGTTATGTAACATTTCTCACATAAAGAAGTAAAAAGAATAGGGTAATCCAGAAAGAAAAAGCATTATTGGAGAGACAAAAAGTTTTAGTACCAATTACTAACTTCCACATCAATCTCCACTTCCATATCACCTCACAAAATGTCATGAGAGAATAAGACTCTTAACAGAAAAAAGACTCATTATGAGTCATAATGCTTAATGGCACACTGAATAGTTTGAAAAATGGCTGTTAAATCCTTTGGATGCCATAAAGTTTAAGAATTTGTTTTTGAATTATATTACATTTATGAAATATCAACCATGACTTATGCTTATTACAATATTAAATAATTATAGATTCAGTACATACACAAAACTGCAGGTCTGCATATGCAGTAAGTTAACCTATGAAAATTTATATTTACAGGAAGCATATATATGAATATGCAAATTAGTGGTAAAATTAATGCTGTACACAAGAACAACTCTGTATATTTTTCTTACCAGTTCTCATTAAAAAACCTTCCTCCATCCTCTGTGGTAGCAACATTACAATCTGATTAGCTACTTGACTGGCTCCATTTCCATTTGTGTCCCCAGGCCTGTTTTTAGGACTTTTCAGAAGAGAAGGAGATGGGGGTCAACCATACCTTGGGTAGAATGATATTCTATAAGGGGCCGCCAGCAAGAAGACTCTTTTTCAGGGTTCCATCAGATAACACTCCTTAACTGATGGGAGCCGTAATATGCCCTGCCTTCCCACCCTAGTGAGCAGGATAGATATAATGGGGGGAAGTAGTCCTTCAAATAACCTAGCCCCAAGCCATTAGGACTTTAAAAGTGATAACCAGCACCTTGACTGTACCTGGAAGCAGACTGAGAGCCAAAACTGTTGAGGCCACTATATTCGGGACTAGCTGAAGCTTCTGAATACTTCAAGGGCAGCCCCATATAAAGCACATTATAATACTCCAGCCAGAGGTAATTAGGTCATAAGAAGGGCATTTTGGTCCAGGAATGAGTGTAACTGCTGCACAACACAAAGTTGTGCAAAAGCTCTCTTGGCTATGACTGCCACTTTTTCCTTGAGCAGGAGTCAATGAGTTAATGATTGATGATTAATGAGTTAATGATTTTCTTTGAGATTTATGAGCATTTATGGACTAAATGCGTCCATTTAGTCCATAAATGCTCATAAATCTCAAAGAAAAACTTCCTGAGGACCTTTGAACTTTTCATATTGGGAAATATGGCACATAGGCTTCAAAGCAAAGTTAGTCATACATACATATAAATCCATGTACAGGTGGTCTTCAACTTACAATCACAATTGGGACCAGGATTTCCATTGCTAAGCAATGTGGTCATTAAGTCAGTCATGACTGATTTTTATTACCCTTTTTGTCACAGTTGTTAAGTAAAGCACAATGGTCATTAAGTAATCATGAAGTAAGTAAACAAAGCTGGCTTTCCCCATTGTCTATGTTTGTCAGAGGTTGCCTGGGAAGGTTGCAAACTGAGATCACATGACCCCAGACACTGCAACCGCCATAAATACATGCTGCCTGCCAAGCACCCAAATGATGATCATGTGACCATGGAGATGCTGCAACCAACCAAGATGTGAAGACTTGTTGGAGGACACTGTTTTCAATGCTGTCATAATTTCAAACAGTTACTAAACAAATGATTGTAAGATTATATATATTCATAGCTTAAACTCCAAATATAAAAAAGACAGCAAAGATTGGCTTGAACAGATGAATAAACAGCAACATTCTCCAGGAGCCACAAATACATGCCTATATGGACATGGCTCAATAAGTAAAGAAGATAGAATTAGATATAGTATCTAATCACTGTTGTGTCATAGTATACAATGCAGGCTGGAATTTATTTAATGAATATATAGAGGACTTGTACTAGATTAAAATGTGCTGTGCCTGTGTATGCCACTTTAAACCATTTGATGTGCTTGATAAAGTATACATTTAAGCAAGTGACTTGGTATATTGAAATAAAAAGGCATGTTTTCCCTGATTCAGTTATGATGGCTTAAAAAAAGGAAAAGGTTTCCCCTGTGCAGTTGTATCTGACTCTAGGGGGCGATGCTCATCTCCAATTCACAGCCAAGGGAAACAGCATTCTCCAAAGATGATGCTGGCATGACTCAAAACCAACGCTCATGGATCACTGTTACCTTTCCCACCAAATTAGACGGTACATATATCTACTTGCATTTTTAAATGCTTTTGAACTGCTAGGTTGGCAGGAGCTACGGTACATAATGGGAGCTCATCCTGTTATGCAGTGCTTCCGTTTGAACTCGGGCTGAAAGGCCAGTGTCTTAACTGCTAGACCACGACACTCTTATGATGGCTTACTATATTGCAAAATTTTCTTAGACTGAGAAAGCAATTAGTACAAACTGCCCCAAGTTGTACAGTACACACTGCAGAAGAGACAGGATAATAATTTGCATTATTTAATTTTTTTATTAATTACACATTAATAAGAATCCTCAAGCACTGAATTATGGCTGTGAGAGTTGGACCATAAGGAAGGCTGAGCATTGAAGAATTGATGCCTTCAAATTGTGGTGCTAGAGAAGACTCTTGAGGATCCCTTGGACAGCAAGAAGATCAAACCAGTCAATCCTACAGGAAATCAACCCTGATTGCTCACTGGAGGGTCAGATACTAAAGCTGGAACTCAAGTACTTTGACCACATAATGCGAAGAGAGGACTCATTGAAAAAGACTGTGATGCTGGGAAAGATTGAAGGGAAAAGGAGAAGGGACGGCAGAGGATGAGGTGGTTAGATAGCATAGTCAGTGCAATGGGCATGGGTGGACTCCAGGAGGCGGTGCAGGACAGGGAGGCCTGGTGTGCTGCAGTCCATGGGATCCGAAAGAGTCCGACAGGACTGCATGACTGAACAACATTGTTCTGGCAATTATCACATTCCCTTATTCTTCTAGATTTTTTACTAATCAGTTGCAAGAAACTTACAATACAAAGGTGTAATGAATTTCTAAGTGAAATCTTAATAAGCTTAAATTAATTACTTACATCTCTATCCACAGTTGTTGCAAATCCAATGGCCTCTTTCTGTGTACAATTGACTGCTTTTTGAAGTGTATAAATAACTTGTTCATATGTGTGGACTTCATCATTAAAAAGCATACAGTAATAAGTATCATTTTTCTTGCTGTAAAGACAGTATCACAAATCATAGAGTCAATATTTTAAATCAGTTAAAGTATTTCTGGCTTCATTTTTTTCATTCTTCATCGTAATCTCTGTATAGAAAGATACTGTACTAGGCAGTAAGAACAAGGACAGCTTGTTAATTAAGAAGAACTTAAAGCTTTACAATTATTAATATTATATAGTAATACCACTAAGAACATCGATCTAATTCCAAATTTTATAGATTTTTATCTGGACAAATTTCTCTGCTTTTCACATGTTTAAATTTCATTTACTTTTAGCTCCCTTAAGTGCTCAAACTGAGCAGAATAAAATACTGACAAAAGTATTACTTTTTCCTAGCAACCAGCAGACATTTCCTAGCATAGAAATACAGAAATGCCATTGCTTTCTTCCTACGATTTTTTAAAAAACTGTTCAAGCTACCCTACAACCTAGGAAGCATGAATGGTCTCCCATCAAATTACTAGCCAAGTCCAACTCTGACTTTTAAGCCTAGATAAAGTTAGCCTGATTTGGCTACATGCTCTACTCAGGAGTAACTTCTTAAAAAAAACTAAAGCTGAGAAAACATGGGCTGTGGCACATGACAGGTAATTAGGGAGCAATCATGGGCTTGGTAAGGACACTGAAACACTGCCGTGCCACGAAGGCTGCCATCAAATCCTGATTTAAACCTGAAATTTGATTTTGTTTGTCTTTCAAAATATATTTTTACCTGTTTATTTGGACACAGTCAGTAGGTCTTTTATGGTGATGCAAAAGGTTTGGGGCTGAATTTATAACTTTGAGATAAATTGTTTGCAGTACTATTGCCTAAACTGCCATTCATGAAGCCACTATAATTCAAGCCACTTTTTACAAACAACTCCAGATTAATATATTTTTCTTTTAGTATTTAAAACAGCAATCATAATAATGTTTTATTAAAACTAGGAATCCAATGCTGGAATTTGGTCTCCTACTTACACTGTTTCCAAATCTGGTGGCAGCTCATTTTCTTTTTCCCATGTTAGTATATCTACAGCATACTGAAACACGAGTTCAAAAATACTATATACTTTTGCTATCATATCTTCTGACAAATGCACAAGAGGATCCTAAAATAAGATAAAGTGAAAATATTATTATACCAAGACTACATTTTCTCATTTTTTTCTACCATGGGATTCAACAAGAATTATATTTGGGAGGATTATTACTATATTGATTATGAATACACCCAAATTAATTTGAATATTTCATTTCAAAGTTTTTCTGAATATTTATGTATCATCCACTTTGCTTTCTTCATTTCTTTTCTATCTTCCAGATCCAAATGAGGTATAAAAGGATTCAGAAATGTTAATAAACAATATTTAGGTAATCAAATAAACAAACTAAGGAGAGTAAGCAAATAAAGGAAACACTACTACCTCAGGCAAAATAAAATAGAATCTTGTAAACATTTTCCCTGGTCTTTCTATAGCTTCCATTAATTGGATATTTTTACCAGGACAGAATTATTATGGATTATTTCCACAGAAAGGGGAATCTGCTGAAACTAAGAATACAAAAGCCAGGAATATCTGGTGAGGATTCATGGCAAACCAGATGGCACTGAAAGAGTAAAGACGGAATTGTGGTGGAGAGCAGTATCCAGACAGGAGATATCATGAGAGTGCCTATGGGAATGAACTGCAGGAACTGAAGTTTTTGTGTTGGCTCATGAGTTGAGCAGCTGGGAGTCAAGGGATTTCAATTAAGTTCAGAACTATAATTCAACCTATATTGACATGAGGTTTATCGAGCCTGTCTTAATCACTTTTGGAAATTACTTACTTTTCAGCTATTCATAACTATTGCATCAACAGATTTTATAGCACTGGGTGAATTTCTTTCAATCCTTAGCAAAAGGAATTTTAAATACAGGTTTAAGTATTTTAAAAATGTTTTTTGGAATAAGCAGCAAAAGGAATGTTGATTTTGGAAAGTTATAAATGGACTAAAAGTCCAGATGAATTTGAAATATGATTTTGAAATTAATTATAAGAATCCTTCCAGTGGGAAAATGGAAGGATTCTTATAATTAATTATTTAGATTTTTTTTTTAAAAAATGACAAGACAGGAATTTGAAGGTTGGATGTTAGTAGGAACCTGAAGGAACTAAATATCAGATCTTTATACTTCTCAATTAAATGAGAAGTACAGTATCTTTAAATTTTACTTGCTAATACAGAATGGAGCAAATTACTTTGACATTGGACATATTGAAGGATATTTATGAACAATGGACTCAAAAATTTAAGCTTATCTACCATTATTTAACAGTGTGTTTTAAAAGATGCTACAGAAGAGGAACAAGTTTTACTGGTCAAGACAGAGACTGAGTTGAAAGAGGATTTAAAAATGATAGGCTATAAGAATGACATGGAAAATGATGCTGTATTGGTTGTACAAATTAAGGAATATGGGAAGAAAAGATCATTTACTGTATTTTAATCAAAGGTGATAAATTATTAAAATGGTTATACTTGTGACGAAGGAGGAAGTCATTTTTGTATGTATTTCTTCTACTGCATTCATATTTTCTATTTTCCTTTTTCTTTTCTGCACTATTTTTAACTTTTTTATTATATTTAATAAAAATACTATAACAAATAAAAAAGAAACTAAAACCAAAACCTGATGAATAAAACTGCTTGTCCATACAAGATTAAGAAATTTTATAATGACAGGCAAGGCAAGAAAGCATAGTTTCAAATTTTACTCCCTATCCTCTTCTACATTCCAGACACTTGTTTTCAGCATCACAATGTAATTTAGATGACAGCATCTTGTTACCTCCTCCTCAGTTTCTGAAGTACTATGTTCATGCTTCTGGCAGTAAGAACCTTCTTTCCAAGCTTCAGAATCGCCACAGTCACAGAAACCACCTCCACCTGAAGTTGTCATCTAAAGTATTATTTAAAACATGCAAGAATAGAAAAAAATACTGGTCAAATGAAAACCCAAATGCTGATTCAAAGACTGATAACTGGTTACAGTTCCACAGGATAAACATTCCCTAAGGCAAGAACTCCAAGGAAGAAGACCACAGTTAGAGCCACATGTAACATATTAAATTCAAGCTTAAATTCGTGGAGCAGAAATTAAAAACTAGTATTATGGGAGACAGGAGAAGGGAACCTTTCCTATTCATTTACATTATAGGTAGTCCTCAACTTACAACCACAAATGGGACCATTGCTAAGCAAGGTGGTTGTTAAGTGAGTCAGGCCTGACTTACAATCTTTTTGCCACAGTTAAGTGAATCCCTGCAATTGTTAAGTGAATCATGTGATCATTATGCAAATCCAGTTTTCCCCTTTAACTTTGCTGGTCAGAAGCCAGCTAGGAAAGTTGCAAATGGTCACATGACCCCAGCCCACTGCAATCATTGTAACTATATGCTGGTTGCCAAATGCCCGAATTGTGATCATGTGACCATGGGTATGCTGCAACGGTCATAAGCACAAGGAAAAAAGTCACTTTTTTCAGTGCCATTGTAACTTTGAATGGTTGCAAAACAAATGGTTTTAAGTCGAGGACTACTATTTTATATCCTGTTGATGATACTTGAAAGGTGGTATAGATATATTATTAATGATGAATACTAACAGGAATTTGGCTTCTTTTTCAACAACACTTGCACACAGATGCAACAATTGCACTGACTCCAAAATCACTTTCCTAGTTCAGAGAAATTTCTGATTAGTTTTTGGATTACAATTCCTACGAATTCATAGCCATTGGCAAAGAAGTATGTATCACATTATTATGGCAAGAACCTCCTTCCACTTTGCAAAATAAATGTGGTGATAACTAGACAATAATTTAAGCTCCAGGGAACTTAAAAGTTTTAATATCTATCCCAAAAGACAACAACCTAGAATTTAACAAGATGCCACTCCAAAGAAAGAGTGGACTAATAAATAATCAAATGGCTTAACGTTGATACAAATTCTGTATAATGTCCAACTTTGGGTTTTCAGTTTCTCCTCAAACTGTGTGTGTGTATAAAAATATATATTTTAATGTCTGTATATGCCCTATATATGCCAGGAGACAAACTCCAAAAAACAAAGGGCAGGACCCAGAGAAAGAAATGCATGTATATTAATTGAATATCTAGTTATTAAAAATTAATTTCCTCTAAAATAAGATGCCCATTTATAAAATCAATCCCTATTTGCATATACCAGCTGTTCTCTCCCCCAAAGAGAAACCATGCTCTCATACAGAAACATACAACTACACACATATACAAAAACACCTCTGTTCTTTTAGAAATGCAACAAAAATGGGGGCCGGAAAAGAGATGGAGACTACCTAAGAAAAACACTGCCTACCCAGGAAAAGGAAGAAATGTATTGTTGTTGTATTTTATTCACTGAAATTATGAATTGTAATACAATGACTAAGCAAATTATTTGGAGGATTGTTTTAGTCAAGCACCATCATAAGTTAAATGCCACTCTTTAAAGCACCGAGGCAACAGTATCCTCCTGAAAGTTCTGCTTAGCTACTTAAGGGACCTTCTTAAGTCATCTGTATATAGATTCCAGAAGATATTTTTGCCAGGACTGACAACAACACAGAAGAGAAGTGCTGGTAAAAAATGTCTTCTGTGAACACGATATCCAGATGATCAGATGAAAGGTTAGCAGAATTTGAATTACACAAGGCTCTTTTAAATCTGGCATAAGCACCCTCATTATACCTACTGGCTACTCCTTAAGGGAATGATGCTTTTTCTCTGCCTTGCAAAGTAGCCACAGCTAATATAAAGAGCAGCATACAGTACAATAAGGATGCCATGCATGATCCCAAGCACTCTTGCACTCTTCAGATCCAAATACTACACACCTGTAATTTTCAAAACAGCCTCAGTAAGGCTTTTGGAAGTCACAACTATTTCAATGTATTTAGGAGCAGTATTTTTGTGGTTTTGCTGGTATTGTCTGGTAATGATTCATACAGCCCTACATAGCATACACTCAAACAAAGTAAAAAAAAAACTAAAGTAATAAACAAACTTACTAACCCTATATCGATGCTCCCTGTGAACACTTCCCAGAAAACATTCCATGCATAATACACAAGTTGGATCAACTGCACAATCTCTGATGGAGGAAAAAAGAAAAGGAAATGCACAAAAAATACTTCAAATGCTCAAGAAAAAAAATACAATGGAAGTAATTCAGGCCATTCTATATTCATGAAAATCCTGTTCATTAGCTACAAATAACAAAGTGGAAGCAAAGGAAAGAAAACAAGGAGAGGGGATTAAGCATATGTATATCTGCATAAATTATATCCCCTATTTTTGTCCTCCAACAATCCCTTTTTAAGAGTAAGCAGCAGTAATTTTAACTATTGATGTCATGCAATTATGAGGGAAAAGCTAGTAACTTTAAAAACAGACAATATTTTAGCAAATAACAAATGTTTTTAAAAAAACACAAAGCACTATTACAGATTAATACCTTAAATCTGATTTTTCAGCTGTTATGCAATGAAGAAAAAGCTAGTAATTTGAAAAACAGACAATATTTTAGCAAATAACAAATATTTTTTAAAAAAAACACAAAGCACTATTACAGATTAATACTTTAAATCGAATTTTTAAGCTGTTAAAATTAAAAAAGGAGTTTAAACTTTGTAGAATTGTGAAATGATATAAATTCTATTAAAACACTTCTTGAACTTTAGCCTGGATTTTATCTAAAATTCCTTAACTCTTATTATATAAATGAGTCTTAGCATCCAAACTATAACAATTTTTAAATACTATTAAAAATTATTACTGTACTAAAATTATTAGTCGTCTTCCTGAGCTTTGGAATAAAATATTATTTTGTATATTATTGAATTAGTGGCAGACTCCTTATAATATTATTTAATATTACTATTAAAAATATATCCTACCAAATGATGCTAATTAAAAAATAATCTTTTTCATGTCTATTAGAGCTGATTACCACTCCCATTATGCTAAAACCGCAATACAGATAAGAGTATACTTACCTATACGATATGAGCCTATTAATTAATATCCCATTTTGGTCTGATATTCACAACATTGTTAATACAGATAGTCCTTGACTTATGACCATTCCTTTAGCAACTTTTGAAGTTAAGACAGCACTGAAAAAAGTGGCTTACAGCCGGTCAGCACACTTACAACCATTGCAGCATCCTCATAGTTAAGTGATTGCAATCCACGCACTTGACTATTTACGATAGTTGCAGTATTCTGCAGTCACATGATCTCCATTTGCAACCTTCTCAGGTAGCTTCCCATAAGCAAAGTCAATA
>JANHZU010009914.1:289346-301316 GCA_032468055.1 Acrochordus granulatus | reverse complement strand
GGGCAGAAGCTGAGGCTAAGTGATGGGAGCTCACCCCATCATGTGGAGCTGCGGATCAAACCAGAGTGCCAGCCATTTCTGGTCAGCACAACTGGCATACTTAACCTGTTATGCTACCGCATCTCTATATAATGTTCAATATATGTCCTATATAATGTTCAATATATGTCCCAGCTAAATTTATTAAGGAGAGTCTAATTACTGTTTCTGTAAAATATTATGTTTTAAAGAAGCTGGTGTGTGTGAAGAATGTAAAATTTTCTTGATGCAACTGGAGATGTTGTTTATTTGTTGGATTGATTTCTTGTTTAGTCAATTTGTATAGCCATTCTACTCAGCACATGACTCCAGACAGCATATGTCATCAATAGGATGAGAATTTCTATGACCTACAAATGTTAAAAATATATAAGCATTTATGACATTAAAATTGTTTAAATATGACCAATTAAACCAAAAATATTTTTCTGAAATTAGCACCCAATTTTTAAACATCTGTGCTCACACACACACACACACTAAAAGGTTTATACTTCACTTCTAGTGCAGTGGTGCTAGTATTGAAGGAATCAGATGAACATCTGGAAAGTAAAATGGTCATTTCTTGATTAGTTTTCAATAACAGCAGTATTGCATTGGATGTTTACATGCAACTTGAGATTATCAAACTCAAAACTCTTTCTGTGGCCACCAATGTATTCTTGTATCTGGAGAAACTCCATTCAACACCATAAGAGGTTATAGGAACAAATCTGAAAAAAAAGCAAATTCATCTGGAGAAAATTCTGGCTCTAAGTCTTCAAATTTTGCTTTGAGTCCATTTAGAATGTTACTTATTTTTCAAAGTGTTGAATAACCCAGATTAGATTGCAGCACTTTTTTTCAGCCATTCTTCCCGTTGCTTGCTTAAAATCACTCTCAGTTTGTTTTACAATGTTCAGTGCATCACTAAGTTCCATTCCTATGGTTTCAAGGTGGATTATTACTCTTCATAATCCACTGAAGTTAGATCCTATATATGCTAAGCTTCCAGCCAAAGTTTCAGAAAAGGAAACTTGCACCATCTTAATGGAGGAAGATTCACAACAGTCAAATTCTTTAACTATCCACTTCAATGAAGCATAGATTGTAAAACAATGCATAGCCACATCCAGCCAAGTGTCCCACATGTCACAACAGGTTGGGGAGGGAGAGCCAAAGTAGGAGGAATTTCTTTGAACTTTTGTACTCAAAATGGAGCTTTAATGAAGATTTTTTTCCCATTCAAAATTCTTTACATCAGGGTAGTTGCTTCAAATCATTTGGCCACTGTGTGTAAATCATGTGCAAGGCATGTGATCTGGATCATTTTTGGATAAAGAAGTTGAAGTCCCTTGGCTAATTTAGTAATGTATGGAGTGGCATCTGTAACAAAGAGAAAGATATTTCCCCTTTGTACACCATCCAGCCAGAGTAGTTTCATAGAATTGTTAAACAGCATAGCAATAGTGGAATTGTTTACTTTTTGTAAAGTTTCACATGTTAGAATAAATACTTCATCAGGGTTATCACATCTCAGAGTGCCAATAATAACCTTGGCAACAATCTTCCGTTTACATCACTTGTTTCCTGAAACCCATATCTTATTGTTGTCAACAGCAGATCTTATCTTTCCTAGCACATCTTCATAGCAGGCAGAGATGTGTTTTTTCCTTAGTATTGATTCATTTGGCATTGGATGACTGATGTACCTCTACAAAAAATGCTTGAGGCTACCATTACCTAATTTCCTAAAGGGGATATTTGAAGTAACTAACATTGTACAGAGATCTTCACAAAATTCTGATTGGGTATTTGATGAACCTGCAGTTGAAGAAGAAATTATCTCAAAAAGGAGATGTTGCCTGTTCTCAATGAAGGTAAATCTTGCTAAACAACTCTTGTGTTTCGTGGAGTCACAACATTGTTGAATATTAAAACACTTTTGGGCCAATACCTTAACTTCACATAAGTGACAAAACAAAATATCACCATCACTACTGAATATCTGCTCCCCAAATTCTTGAACAAGATGCCATAATTTAACACTCACTGAACATCTGCTTTTAAGCATGTTGAAATCAGACTGCAGTTCTCACATGACTCCCCTATTCTGAACACACACATACACATACCTGAGTTGGGGTGGAAATGAGAAAAAGAAAAAAAAGGCAAATTTTCACTCTTTTTTCAGGCCTCTTCAGGGGAGAAGCCTCTGCCTGCTGAAGTCATTTAAAAAAAAAACTGCTGTCCCTCTCTCACACACATACACAAACAAAGCCCTTAGTTGGGCTAACAAAATCATACATAGAAGTACTGAGGGAGGGGGGCAGATTACTGATCAAACTATCCCAGATCTAATGCCTGGGGAATAAGCCAGCTGTTTCATCCCTTCTATCAAAGAGGCAGGCTCTGGGTTTAACTTGAATCTCAGGAAGGATGTTTCTCCTAAGGGTGGGAGCAACAACAGATATGGCATCCTTCTTGAGTCCGCCACATGATATGGCCTAAATTACAGGACTGAAGAATGCCAGGCCTCTTAGATCTTACTGGATAGGAAGATGTAATTGGAAAAATGGTCCTGTGATTATAGGATCTGGGTTTATAGGTAAGAACCAGCACATTTAATTGCATTTAGAAGCACACTGATAACCTGTGCAGTTCATGAAGCAGACCTATGAATAATACTGTGAGAAGCTGAAAGAAGATAAAGATGCAGTGCTTTTAATGGATCAGTTGTTAAGAGTCTGCATAATTTACTTGTGTTATTGTTTTCCAAATTCTGATATATCATTTTCAGGCTGCAGTCAGGTTGCATTTAACCACAACAATAATTATATGGATTTTACTTGAGTGGAGAGGCCATAAGATATAGCCCTATCTACTGTACATGGATCAGTGTTTAAAGACATACACAAATAACATAATTGTGCAATTGTGTAGAGTGAGTATTTATTTTTTTTTATTTTCATAATTGAAAATAAACATCCGATGTGGAAATAATGAGAAATAATGGATTTGGTTATTTCATCATATAAAGGATGTTGTAAAAGTGAGGCTCCTGTGGTTATAAACTGCCTTCCATCAGTGAGATAAATCAACATGATATACTGCAGATGAACACTTCAGTTGCTGATTTCAGAAGATTTGAACCATATTTTGCTCTCTTTTTCCTTGTTAAATTGATGTATTCAAATTGAATTTAAAAATATTTTCCTTCAATCAAAATCCCAAAGGAAATGACTGAAATGAAAGATAAACAACAAAGACAAGAATAATTGCAGAGCAAAGAAAATGTTGGCATATTTACAGGTTTCTAAAGACATAAAAAAGAAAAAAAACAACTATAATCTGTTTTAAAATGTTCAGATTTACATGAGAAAAATGGTAACTAGAAAACGCTTTGGAGATTTCTTAGAATAAAATATCTCCAGGATTCTCTCCAGCTGACTATTTAACAGATCTGATTGTAATAAGAGTAAAATTGTTCTACTATTATTGCTGTTTATTTTATACAATGAAAGGAATATATTTGCATTATAATGGGAATTATTTTACTGATATTAATAAGTATTAACTGTTATTTTCAACAAAACAAATCTGAAAGAAGCTATTTACTAAGCAATATCTTGCATACAAATGATTAACAAATAATTTCAAATTACATTATGACAAAATAACATTGAAATTGATGTAACAAGGTTAGCAATGGACATATTAACAAAAGCTGTTTAAAAGGTGGGTGCACTGGTGTGGTTATCAGATTACATGATAATAATCCTAAAAATAACTGGGGTAATACAAACAGTCACTTTCATCTCAGCATTGACAACCTCCAATTTAAACAGGGAGTATTTGCATCCCTCTTGTTTAAAATTAATAATGGAAAGCAAACACATCTAGATTTAAGTGATACTGAAATTACTAGAACTTGCATAATTATAAATGATGCTTTTGAAAAGACTAATGTTCATTTAACCATGAATGGAGATGTCCAGGCTGCAGGTCAGCAAACAGGAAAATACTAACTCTTTAAGCTTGTCCCATTTGGAAAGGGATGGAGCTTAGCCTGAGCAGAAGCCTTCCAGAACTTTCATAAATAACACTGGAAAATAAAGGACGGGAATAAAACCAAGCTGCTGTCACTGGATTCTCTTGTAGATGTTATAGATTGACCTTTGTTCTAGACATTATCTTGCACTTATTACTGTTGTTGTTACTTAAAAAGAAAAGCCAAAAGCTAAAAAATGGTGAATGAGTTCTTAGGGTCACGGAGTATAGATAACCGGCAGGAAATTCAGTAAAAGAGTTGTTTGTTCACCTTTAGGAATGAAAAACTGGCATGCAAGTAACTACCACAAGACTTGGCAGGCACTAAATTAAAGGGCCTCTAGAAAGGAAGTACGGAGATAACTATTATTTATTAGATCTGTTGTAGCTGCCAGGATCTTTTAGAGTGGGGGGTCTCTTCATCATCATCATCATCATATATCATATCAAAAAAGGAGGAGAAGCAGAAGGAGAAGAGAAAATGGAAAGGGAAGGAGAAGGAGATGAAGGTACTATAAAATCCATATCAAGACTTAGACATGATAAGAAATGTGGGAATCACCTTATTTTATCTATCTGCTTTCATTTTAAGTGCAGCATATAACTGATATCTGGGAAAAAATAAAGGAGGACTATTGCCACCATTCCAGATACATTACAAGCTGGTTACATCATTAAATCATCATTGTGAATTTGTCAGCATATAAATTTAATAAATAAATACATTTCATTCATTTAATGTACTCAAATTGTTATGAGTAATTCCTTGTGTAAAAAATGTAATCAAGATACAAGAACGCAACTTCAAAAAGCCAAAAGAGGGCAAGTATATTGGGATGGAAGCAGATGTGGTTCATCAGCGCAACTGTGGCATAATGACATGGAAAACAAGGAAAGGAGCTATGTCAAGTAGCATCTTGAACTTTCCAAATTCATGAATGGACGCAAAACATCAAAAGAATACAGTTGCAAGCATGCAATTGTCATAAACCTGGATCAGAATATTGCAGTATGGAGTAGCGTTTTTCAAATTGTGTTCTGAAAAACCTCGGGGTTCCACAAAAACTTGATGGGATTTTGTGAGAGGGTACAGTGGAATGGGCGGACCTTGTCAGCTCATGTGTTTGTGCTTATGATAGCTCCTTTTTTGTGTGTCTGAGTTTGGGCAGCAACATTTTCTTTTGAACTAACAGGATCAGCAGCCTGAAAAAGTCTGAAAATTCCCAGTATAGAGTAAGAGTGAGAGAGTGTGAAAGAGAGACGCTTTTAATTAATCAACCTGCTACACAGTTAGCAGCTATCCACTCCCAAAATTATCCCATGCATTTTCACTCCACTATTTTTTCCTTTAGCAATCTTAATAAAATACAAAATATGACCTCTATCTGCTTAACAAGTACATGATATTACAATCATATCATTCAGTATTTATAATTAGTATAGTGCACTGATTGCCAATTCCATTCATAGTTCAGGTGAAGGTGTTGTAGTTACTTTAAAAACTCTGTGCCTGAATTTTTGCAGGGTCATTGGTCCTATTAGAAACTTGCTGAGGCCTAGTTGTTGGGAAAGCAAGAAAAGGATCCAGCTTATTCTATAACTACTCTTTTGAAACTATTAATCTGTACTCTTCGCTTTCAAAAAACTTGGATTCATCATTTCAGTGTGACCATTTTTAGAATAGGTTCTGACTATTTTCTTACTGTGTTTTTATATTATTTTTCTATTGATCTTTCTCACAGCTAAACAATAAAAGCTAAATTCTGTTGGAGAAATGTAAGGATAAAGCATATTCTGAACAGTTAAGATTTCCCTTGGCAAATACTTTTGTAAAAATTATGACTTGGAAGTGCTAGGGACAATGAAGAAAAATTTGTGACTCTGAAGGTTTCACTAAGATAGGATTATCTAGAAATATTTAGGCTACTTTTTTCTGGATAATCCTATCTCTGCTATTTTTAAAATAATTCTTCAGGAATCATGGCATACAGTCTTCTCAGCATGGCAACCTTAAAAGCGAAAGGTTTCCCCTGCCAGTTTTGGCTGGCTCTAGGGGGCAGTGCTCATATCCATTTCATAGTTGAAGAGATAATGTTGTCCAAAGAAGTTTCTCTGGTCATGTGGCATGACTATACCCTTAGACCCACAGATGCTGTTACCTTCCCACCAATTTTGGTAGTACCTATTTACCTACTTGCATTTTTACATGTTTTTGAACTGCTAGGTTGGCAGGATCTAGGCAGGTAATGGGAGCTCACTCTGTTAGCACCTCTTGGGTCTCGAACTCAAGCTGCTGACTTTCCAGCTGATATGTGCAGTCTTAACCTCTCGCACCACTGTGCGCAAACTTGCACCTTCCAAATATATATTAAATTGCAAGTATCATCCGCAGAGTATTTGTGCTCTCTGAGCTTGGTTGCTTTCTTGCAGTTCACTTTTGATGTTACCTAGTTGGGTAATGAAACATCTGCAAGAAAACAACCATGCTCAGAGAACACCAAGGACCCCACGGTTCAACCCTGAACTACAAATATTATCTTCTATCAGGATTATTGGTTTCCCTCTATGCTAGTGGAGGATGTTAGGTATCAATCTATCTGCAAAACACCAAGCTGGGGGAGATGGCACATATAAAAAAGGGAATGTGACTGTCTTCAAGCCAGTCATTATATAACTATCAAACTATAACCATCCTTGTCTTTTTCTGTTCTAAGATACAGTTGGCCCAAATATGGTCTTCTGAAGGATAAGAAAGAAAAGAATAAATTATAAATAGGGTATGCTCCCATTTGCTTCCTTGGGATCAATATGAATACTGTCTTGTTTACTGAGACATTGTAAACTTAAATTAATCTTTATATTAATCAAAAATGGATTCACCTCCTAAACATACATCATATATTATACCATGAAGAAAAAGCAATAAATAGCTGCACAGCAATGTCCTTGAAATAATATGAGCTATTTATCTCTTTCTACAAAAAAAAAAAAGAGAGAAAATATTAGGCACTGGGAGTATTCCTTGCTACATAATTATCTAATTCAAACTCCTGGACAATAGACAAATTCATTTTGCAATGTCTATGTGAAAGATAAATGAGTCCACATTAATCATTAAAACAGACTACAGTTCACTACTACTTGCTGCTGTTCGATGTTCATCATAAATCAGAAAGATTAATCTTATCCCCATATATTTAATGACATTGAATTTAATTAATATAATATCAGAGTGTCTGATGGCCACTGTGGTATTATTCTTCAAACAAAAACACCATAAAGGTGTTTATCATAAAGGCAATGAAATTAATTTGCATCCTACATTGTTGGAAATTAAGTGCAATAATAATTTTGCAAACATTTAACAACTATTTCGCATTGTAGCAATGTGAAATAATTGTCTAAGCTAAATTCTACATATTTCAGTGGGGTGAATTTAATAGCTGATTTGATTCTAGAGGAGGATAGTTGCGATCAGTTTTTTATTAGATACATTTTAACTACTGTTCCACACCAGGCTACTTTTAAAAAAAAAAATTCTTGCATGAGCTGGAAGTTTCATGCACATTTTTGCTAATACACAGATTTAAAGTAAGATAGAGGGCAAGGTGAGACTGCTAAAATCAGTCAAATTCAAATCCTTACTCAATCTGAGTTCATTATAGGGTGAGTCATGGGGCTCTCAGCAAACCTATATGATAAGATCATTATAACAAAGATAAAATGAGGGGGAGCCTTCCATTGACCACTTTGAGTCCCCAGCATTTCTTGTTTGCATTTTCCCTTTGTGTGTCTTTTCCCCTAGATACATTTTAAAATGCATGTGTTAACACAATTCAGAAGTATATGAGTTCAATGATCGGATACTACTAATTCCACCTTTCTCAATGCAAATGGCCCATCCTACCAGGACTATCAGAAAAGACATGCTGCAGACCTCATCAGTCAAGGGGTTCAGGAGAAGAGCCTTTTCTGCTGCAGCTCCTGTTTGGTGGAACATCTTGCCCCCCAAAGTGAGGTCTGCATCCACTTTTTTGGCTCTGCCGGTTGGCTTGGGGTCCTAAGGGAGGGATGTCATTGTGAAGGTGGCTAATAGACGAAGTTACCTCACCTCCTCCATGTGCATTTTGCTCTCTCCCTCCCTATCTAGTTTAAATTTTAAATTTGTAGATTAATTTTTAACTTTATTACTAATGCTAGCTGCTTTTACTTTTTAAGGACTGTAATCCACCAAGAGTCATTTTTGGTGACATCGGCAGCATGCAAGTTTAATAAATAAATAATAAATAAATAAACTGGGCATTTATAATTAAAAAAAACTATTAGTATTCACAAGGGTGGGCATTTTTATATTTCACAACTCAACTGCTGAATGTTGTAACTGTAATAATATGTGGATTGTGTAGATTAGAAATGATTTTTTGGTATCTTTTGTGATTTTTAAGCAGGGATATCCCAAGATCTGAAAATCATTTCAAGGGTAATTCCAAGTAAAAAAAAGTTAACAAAAACTATCTAAACAGATGTCTCTTCTCTCTTGTCCTACTTAATCAAAACTCAATGAAATACAAATTTAATCATATGAACACCTAAAGTTTTCTTAATAAGCTTGACAGGTTTTGTAGCTATTTACAGTTACCAGTTGTAGCTACTTACAGTTACCTAAGTGTGCCCATGGCATTTCTGAATAATAAAGTCTTCAGTAATCCCAAAATAAATACAATAATATATTGCATTTAATATGCAATGTGTTAAATAGAATTACATATACAGCAAAGGAACCCATTTCAAAATATGGATTTAAATGCAAAATTTAAAAAGTAATGTTTTTTTCTGAAAATCCCTATTTAATGTTACCATCCTAACTTATATACATGAGATGTAAGTTTCACTGAAATCTATATGATATATTTCAAGTAAACATTTATAGTACAAGTCTGTGCTATTAATATGTATATGAGAGAGAGAGGGAGAGAGAGAATATTTCTATATGTTTGAACTGCTAAAATTAAGTTGCAGTATTTAGAGATGAACCAAATCCAATTGACCTGATGAGTTTTCACTAATGTTTTCTTGCTTCTATGTATACTAGCATTCCCATTTGCTTCTCAATACACTGGATCACTATGTAACAGCATGAGAAACAGCCCATAAAACTGTAGAACAATAGGAAGGACTTAAAATTATTTATTTACTTCTGTTCTAATGGTTTTGCTGAATAAAAAAGTCCTTCTGCTACTGGGGTGGCAAAACTGGAATAAAAGATTTCCCATTCCTTTTGGAATTCAGAACAGGATATCTGCCTTGCCTTCTAATAAGGATTGCTGAAGATAGCAAAGAAACTACAAAACTAAAAGAAACTTTCAGGTTCCAGTTCTAGATGAGATGTTGGATGCCAAAGTTAAAAGAAGGAAGGGCAAGGGGCAGAGGAAACTGTATGGTGACAACAAGGTTTCTGTTTCCTTGATCTACCCCTTCATCTCAGTCCAGTATTTTTGCTTTCATCTCTCAACCATATTTTGTCATTCTTGTTATTCAAATAACTTATCTATAGTCGAGAATTAATACCGATTTTCCCAATCGGTTTTGTCCATTCCATTTGAATGTCATTTCCTATCAGATCAATCACTTGATTGCAAATTATAGTTTCAAATAAAGTCAGAATGAATTGAACCATTGCTTATTTCTCCAATTCCAAATTTTACTTTTAAATCATATTTACTTTTTTATAGGTAAGATTGATTATTAAGAATACATTCAACATCCACCTCACATATTTCTGTCCATCTAGCAGCTGTAAGTTATACCTCTTTGCAGCTGTGGGTAGCACAGAACATGGTCTTTGGAATCCAACTTGATTCTTCAGAAGTCATTCAAAGAGCATGTTCAAAATAATTAGACTTTATATGGAAAGAAGTGCAGTACAGGGCAGTTTGGAAAATGTGGAAAGAGTGATATAATATGGACTAGGTTCAGGAGAGGCATGACATTTTCTGGTTGAAGGTTTAGGCTATAGCCGTGCTACTGTAGAAATTCAACAGCAGTTTAGTGCCAAAAAAAAAGTGCCAGTATGAAACCTGTGTGATGTACATTTTCATTAATCCAGATCATGTCTAAAAGTAAAACTGCAAAAAAATCATGTACCCCAAATTTAAAATGGCAACTGGACTTTTATTTTTTAGATGTTACAGAGAAATATTTCAACTCCCATCCAGGAGTCTTCTTCAGTATCATATAAAAAGAAAAAAATATATGGAATATATGAAAGAACACTCTATCCAAGATTCCAGATTTCAAATTCTTGATGGAGGAACCAACTGGCTTTCAAGAGGGATAAAAGAAAGCATATACATTAAGACATGAAATCCTTCAATTAATTAGGGGGAAGGGACAAGATTTCAATTGCCCCATTTACAACCCCACTTTGGCATGTACGCAAAATGGACCTTTGGCTAGAGGAGAGGTGATTAAACTGAAACCCTGAGACCTCTCTCTAATCTTTACTGCCAATCTCTAGTTTTTTTAGCTTGTTACATGAGAACCAAGATATTGGGCTTCAGAGTTTCCTGCTCCCCCATTTTGAGACATATGTTCATATATTCCATTTTTTTTCCTTTTTATATGACACTGAAGAAGACTCCTGGATGGGAACTGAAACATTTCTATGTAACATCTAAAAATAAAAGTCCAGTTGCCTTTTAAAATTTGGTGTGCAATTTTGCTACAAGTCTATGTGATGGAATACATAGCAGGCAGGAAGTAGTAAGATATTCTGCCTCCTATTCAAATCAACATATCCAAGATTATAGCAAGTGGATTAGGAGGAGCTTTTGTCACTGACAAATCCCTAATCCTATTGATGAAATTTGGAGGGGTTTCTAAGTGCTAAGCCCACCCTTTGGAAAAAATCCATTTGACCCAAAGACTTGACTGCCAATACCTGGACCTGAAGGAAACTCACTCTGGGAAGCAATAAATATTGTGATAAATAAAAGATAACATACTTTAATAATATGACAGATTTATATGTGTTTTTAAAATCTTGTTCACATAATGCAATTTTAACAATTTTTTTTTTTTGTATCATAAGCTTCTAAGATAGCCTCAATTCTTACTTGTATAGACTCTAAGTTTCAGCCTGGAAAATGATAAATTTGTGAATTACTCTTCAGAAATACTTTTATAGAACTTCAATTTTTGGCCATTAGAATTGACTTAAATATTAAACCTTGAGAAAATATAATTTGATTAATAGAACTTATATGTAACATTATTTTGCATATTCCCACTCCAAAATATATCCAAATTGTGAGTCTAAAGCAATCATCTCTTAATAGATGGATTTCTCTCTCGTCCAATTTATAAGGAAAGTTTCTATTAATTTGGCACATCAAACAGTTCTAAGTTTTGTTTTACTATTATATTATTTTATTATAAAAATAATTTAAGATAAAGTATTTTAATTTAACTGAAGTAAGCAAGAATAAAACAGAACCATGACAACTGTTTTTTCTCAATAATATAAATATTAAGCTATTGTCAGCATTGAACACTACATTTTAAATGTCATAATAGCAAAGACTTTTAGGTCATAAAAATTAATTTGGAATTGTTCATAGGACAGAGATTAATAAAGTATGTCTTTGTTTTTTTTCTTTTAACTGTTATACAGCTGATTAGATCTGAAAACATGTGTAGAATTATTTAAAACTCATTACTGAAGTTTCCAAGCAAGTTACTGCATTGTTGTTGTTGTTCAGTCGCGCAGTCGTGTCCGACTCTTCGCGACCCCATGGATTGCATTATGCCAGGCCCTCCTGTCTTTCACTGCCTCCCGGAGTCTTCCCAAGCTCACACCCATCACACTGACTATGCCATCTATCCATCTCATCCTCTGCCGTC
>JANHZU010009914.1:231634-245841 GCA_032468055.1 Acrochordus granulatus | reverse complement strand
ATTTGTAGGTATCTGAAGCTTTATAAACTACTTCAGACATTCAAATATTAATACTTCCATAAAAAATCATTAACTTGGATACAGTACCCTTGACCAATTTTAGTTCCAATTAAAGGCTAAGATACTCTTGTAAGTTTAAGAGGCCTAAGAGAGGTTAAGCCTAACAAACATCACATGGAAAACAAAGTCATGAGCACTGATCTGCCCTCTTTAACGGGTATTTCTGCATAAGTATATTTAACATCCACTTTCATATTATTTCAAATTTACATTAAATATTTGTTGCAAGCTAGAATGGATGAGTCCATGGACACAGTTATGATCTTGAAGAACAATTTAAACAGAATTACTATTGTTCTTATTTCACTGATTGCCCATTTATCCACATGACTGACTTTTAAAATACAAAGATCAAATATCTTATTAATCTACATAAAGGCTCAAATGACATCTGATTTAAAAACTTCATATACAATGCATTTTCATGGCCTCATCTGGGGATAAACAGACTCATTAACAAATCAGGATAATCAAAAAGTAAACTTAATTTAATGATGTCTGAATTTTCCAGCGCCAATGATTTGCCAAAAACAGACAAGTCAACCATCCATTCTTGGACTAGTTTGCTTGACAGCGTAGACTCAGGAGCACAGCTGAGTTTTAAAGCCACTAGCACTAAGGAATCCCAAGCTATACAGACACATGTCAGCATCAAGTCTTGCTAGCTAAGACTCTCCTTCATGGGGATAATATATAACTTCCTTGAAAAATATTACTGGAGACAGACGGGGGGTTCTCTTTTTATCCTGTCCCCACTTTGATTTCATGGCTCATAAATATCTTTCTACATAACCCTGCTATGGCAATCAGCTTTTGCCTACCATTTTAAAACATTCAACAACTGCCCTATTTTAGTTGCAATGACTTAGCAGCAGTAGTAGTGAACATAAATCAGCTATTAGCATGAAAGGGAAAAGATAAGAGGGGTTTCAGGGCAGCTGCAGTTTGGCTTGTTTAGAAGGGCATCATAGGCAACATACATTATTATCTTCCTCTAAGAAGAAAGTTATCACTCTTCTCCCATTCTCTCCCATAGCATTCAAGATACAAATAGAATAATCTAATATTTTATCATCTTAATATCTCTTGTATCATACAATCCACAGTCTTCCAGTATTTTAGGTTTTATGCCAGCAAAAAAGAGGCAAATGCAATTTGCTACCAAGGGACATGGGTAAGATAATTCACTCAGGACTGGTGCCTCCCTAGACAGGGCAGGTAAATGCTTTTTCATGCGTTTATCCCATGGCATGGCTGTTGTGTTGTAAAGCAAGGTCTATGTATCACTAAAGAGCTGTGTTAGTCTCCAGTGGCAAAAACTGAGGATTCTGGTAGTATCTTTTCCAACTAACAAGTCTATCAAAAGGTATGTTATTAAAAGGTACAGAAGCCAGAACTCTTGATTTTTATCAGTGGTTTTATGAACAGCATAGATAAGGTACATAACAGAGGTACCTCTCAAAAGTCCTTCTTGGCCACATTTCTTGGGCTGTATGTTGCAATTCAGCTAATACAATTCTATAATAGTGCATTTTACTATAAGGGCAGCCACCTGTGCTTTGCTATAGTTTTGACACAAAAAAGGTAGGGTGACTCATGGAGCCTGGAAAATGCCAAGGATGTGTGCAGAGCAACACTAGTGTTCACAGATAACTATTAAATTTTGGCTTCTACAACAAAACCTAGACATGAGTAATAATTAGAGAGAGAAAATATTGCCAATTAATTCATGTAGGAATGATTATGATTTAATCAACAGCTTTCAGATCTTGATGAGAGAACAAATTCCATCAGTTTCTACACTGCTGCTAATATTGTTAAATATTTTCTTCAGCAATGCCATTTGATTCATTTTAATGAAAATTTCTAAATAAATTGGTACTTTCCTTTTCTCCAAAATAAAATAACTGTGACTATGTTCAAAAATGAAGAAAATGTGTATCATCTATATTTTTGCATTTTGTTTCATGAAATATAGCCTGTATTACTTACACTTAATTTTAATATTTATATTAATATGCAAATTTAAATGACTAGCCAGAATTGCACCTATGTCTAAAACATAGTATCTCCATGTGGCAAAGAATATCCCAAAAATATATTTTATATTAGCCAAAGACAAGAACAATGTATGTATCTCTAAATAATATTCAGTAGGCAATTTGCTCAGAAAAAATTATACATAAGCTCAGATACACACATAGCTTCCTCAATTACAAAACAGTTATCATAGGTCCTTTTTTAGAGTCTAGTGGAATGGCAGAAAGTATCAAAAAACATTGTATAGTACAAACACTTTTTATCCCTTTTGAAACTCAAAATTAAAAAAACTAAGTTCACGGCAACCGGTCCCATCACTTCTTGGCAAGTAGAAGGTGAAGAAATAGAAGCAGTGGCAGATTTCACTTGAGCTCCAAGATCACTGCAGATGGTGACTGCAGCCATGAAATCAAAAGACGCTTGCTCCTTGGGAGGAAAGCTATGGCAAACCTAGACAGCGTATTAAGAAGCAGAGACATCACCTTGCCGACAAAGGTCCGCATAGTCAAGGCTATGGTTTTCCCAATAGTTATGTATGGCTGTGAGAATTGGATCATAAGAAAGGCTGAGCATCGAAGAATTGATGCCTTGAGTTGTGGTGCTGGAGAAGACTTTGGAGAGTTCCTTGGATGGCAAGGAGATCAAACCAGTCAATCTTACAGGAAATCAATCCTGATTGTTCATTGGAGGGACAGATATTGAAGCTGAAGCTCAAGTAGTTTGGCCATATAATGCGCAGGGAGGACTCATTGGAAAAGACGGTGATGCTGGGAAAGATTAAGTTAGACACGACTGAGCAATTAAACAACAACAAAATTTAATCTATAAATAATAAATAGAATAAAGAACTAAAATAAAATGTTAAATTCCTTGCCTTTTTATGTGAGTGATTGCAAGGTAGAGTGGGCCCTTTGCTGATATGATTCTAGGCCTCATTTTGACTTTTTAACTACCTCACTGCGGACACTACTGATTCTAAAGAAATGTGAAAATTCACTGAGGCAGAAAAAGAAAATTTGTTTCAGCAAATATTTGGATACTTTCAGGATAGATTTTTGCACAAAATCATATTTTCAGATCAACCTCTTTCTTTCTCTGCTTCTATGTGTGATCCTACTGCAAATTTTCAGCTCACTAACCATAATCAGACTTCCTAGGAAAAACACAACCAACATAAAATGTTCTGTTTCTTGGTAAAAATAAAAAGAAGTGCACGCTTGAAATAATTCTGATTCTATATGAATCAGTGTTTCTGTTTCTAACTAATTCAAGTTACGTATTTAGTTTTAGCATCTATATATAACAACCCTGCTATTCTTTTCAAGATAAATTCCTTTATGCAAAGCACAGAATAGGAGTGATAGCTAGTAGGGAAATGAAACTGGGGTCAGGAAATAAGAAAATAGAAAAGGAGATAGAACTCCCTTAACTCCATGAAAATTGAATTTCTTACCATCTCATCTATCTACTGCTTCATACACTGCCTCTTGTTCTTTAAATTTCTCATTGCTCTCTTTGTGGGAACAGCGACTCCATTCCATCACAACTTTCTTAAGATTTTCCTCTGTCTCCAGGGAAGCATTTAATTCATGGAAGTGCACTGATCTTGACACAGCAAACCACAACACAAAGAGTCAAGGCAAGGTAGATTAGCCAACAATTGTGGCTGCTCTGTTCCTCTATGCACATAGAAGCAGGAATGCTACTTTGCTCTGTGGAGATGCTTGAAGGGCTGCAGTGCTCAAGTAGCCAACCACAGTGATGGACTCATCTGAAAATCTTCACAGCCTTCCTGGAAATAACTCTTTCAAAAACCATGCCTCTAATGAACCTTGTGAGCCCATGCAGACAATAAAAGAAAAAGAATTGTGTTAAGTTAAATTAGTAAATTTCTGAGCATTCCATTTCTTCTAGAAAGCAGAATGAAAGTATTGGAAAGCATTGGAGGGATATGGATGGTTACAAAATATGAAAAATAAATATTTTTTAAAAAAAATGGAAGAATATTGAATCATCCTGATCTATATATTTCATGAAAAGTTATCATTTACTGAAAAGTAGATAACTTTTCTTTGGGAAAAATAGTTCTTATGTGAAAAGTCAGTCAAGTTTTTAACCTCACATATGTTTAAAGAAATAACAGTATGTATGTATGGTAATTGAATTTTAAGTATATTTTATCTATCAAGACATTATCAGAAATGGAAAGTCAGTGTTTCTTCTTCCTCTTTGTTTTTAGAAACAGGATTGTCCTGTAATAAATGAATATGATTGATTGAAATAGAGGCATCTCATTTACTAGCAGTAATATCCACAGCAAACGATAATGATACAAAAACAACAACCCATGCAGGGTGGCATCAGAAGATAAAATCCTATTTGTTACGCACTTCCTTCTTTGTGTCTGGTGCAAGGGCACAAATTGAAGTACTTATGTCATCATGTTTTGATACATATTTCTTACTTGTTCTACCTCTCTAGACTTTTCCATGAGTTCCCACTTTTGCTAATCATTTCAAACATATTTATTCATGAAACAGAATATAGATTATTGATATAAATATCTTGAAACACAATATGATTATTCTATTTATTTGTGAAATTTATAAACCAGTTCAGACTGATATAAAGGGCACATCTACACTTAATGTTTAAGCTGTTCCGGTCTTGTGCTTGTGTCAGCTTGCTTCTAAGCTGGGTAAGAAAATCCTGACTGCCTGAAACACTTGCAAGATTTTCAGGCCAGTATTTTATGTATGTTCATGCTTGAATTATGAAGTAATATATACTGAGAAGATAATAAATAATTATATTACTTTACTATAAAGGAAGAAAGGCAGAACAAAAATCAAATAAATAAACATTTATATGGAGTGGAACTGAATTATATATACAGAATGCACAACTGTGCATGCATGCATTACAGTTAATTTTAAAAAATCTTTCTTATTACAGTATTTCTTTTAAGGATTTTTTATAATTACTTTTCCACAAGAACAGAGCAAGATAAGTAGCTATTCAGTGCTACATACATACACACACATCACTGTTCTTTTGTTGCATATACACACAAATATTTGAATCCATTGAATCCATTTAGCAGAAAATCTTTCTGTCCTCTTCTACAAAAACTTACCTTTTATTGGTGAGATCTTTTTTTAGCAAGCCAAAAAGAATCTCACAGATGAAGAGCACCCCATCTGATCTAGGCAAGGTGCTGTAAACCATTGCATTTTTTTTCTTTACAAAAGGAAACTGATCGAAGTTTGGGTGATGATGAAGAAGAAGACTACATATAAAAATCCATCCAATTTCAGTATCACCTCTGTCCTTTGAAAAGTCTTTCCCAGGTAAGGTATCCTCCAGTGGTGCGAACTTCAATCCCAGAATTTATACTGAGGGCTATACTGATGGGACACTCTTGGGAACTGAGGTCTTCTAGGAACTGATGCCCACAGCTCTGGAGGATGCCTGGATTAGAGAAGGTTGCCACTGGGACCATAAGGTTCAGGTGTATGGACACAGAAATGACTGCTGTGGGAAGGAACCTCAAGACAGTCAAGAGGGAATGTGAAAAGGACTGCTAAGTCCTTGGATTCTGACTGTTCATGGCAGTTGTATGAACCTGATCAGGTACTTAGGCTGCACGCCTGAATCTCTGTTGTAGATTTATTGTCATGAATGTAATCCTCTCTTTATCTTGAGAAATTTCTCATGGAGAAGGAGGAGGAGGAGGAGAAAGAACAATTTTATGAATGCTAATTTCTGTCTGAATTGTCACTTGCAATTCCAATAAATCCAAGGTGATTTTCCCCTCCTACCGCACACCTAAATGCTACTGATGAAGATTAAATTCCTCATCTAAACAAAGCATTATCAGCAGAAATCATAACAATTAAGGATGGCCTGCTACAATAAGCGAATTTAGGAGCAAAACTGTAGCCAGTCAAGCACTGTTTTTCTCTTTTATGTAATGAAATGAAATTAAACCTATTTTACACTTTAAATGAGTATTATCTATTAAACTTGCATCTATGTTTGTCATTATTCAGAATTCAAAACAATTATATGGAATCAGGTTTTGCTGCTTAATCTGCAAGATTTAAAATAATTACAGCAGCACCTGCCTCCTTTTGCTGCTTCAAGTATGAACTTTATTTTAAAATCCATGCATAGTGAAGTTATTGAATTGCAAGGCAATTAGTGTTGCCTTTGGAGTTTCATTTAAAAACAACATTCATAATGAATTTGGGTTCCACCTTAGATAAAATATCAAAAAAAGGTTGAGACTAGAAAGTGTTTCAGAAAAATTGGAAACATTTTTAAGAATCATTTCTCAGTTCAACTTATCATACAGTGCTGTGTTGAGAAAAGAAAATGAGAAGGTGAAATGCTCTGTATATTATCATGAGCTCCTAGAGAAAATGCAGGATATAAATAAAATAAGCTACTAAATAAAAAAAATCCAGATCCATAATCTGCTGTTTTACAAGGCTCACAAGACAGCATTTGTGCAAGCAGCATTACTCAGAAGGAGGTCAAGACCTCCTCAACCACTCAATTCTCATGAGTGAATTGCCACATTTAATTTCTGTACATAATAGTACACATGGGACCAAGCACTCTCTAACAATTCAGTTAGTGCCCCCAACTATCATCATTCCTTCCTGTGAAAGAAATAATGTTATTTGCTTATTAGTTGGAAGAGGATCTCATCTCATGGAAATTTGCATTCACAAATGGACCCAGATGTGGAGTCTCTTCTCATATACAATTGAGATTATGGTTAGGCTATAGTAGGATTAATTTACATACCCTGCCCTGCCCTCCTTATGCATCCTGACAAGGGTTGTATCTAGTCCAACAGACTTCCTAATTAATATATGAAATCTGGAAGTATCAGAGCCATCTGCTATGTTTCTGATTAATCTTTTCATATACAAACTCAGTGTGGGAAATGTTCTACTTCTTCTAATCCCTCTTTGGCAACAAGGCATTTAGCAATTGGCAAGGATGACTTTGAGGTAATGTAAGCAGCTGACCCTACGTTGAAGAAAAAGAGAAAATTGATGGAGGCTATTACTTGATAGAAGATACAGCAGAAATTGCAGTAAATATTATTGATTTTAATATATTAATAAGCATATAGATGGCTATGTATTATCCAGATCATGAGTGTCGATAAAAGTGCAGATAGTTGCCTGTAAATTTTACTTAAATTGATATTTTATTTTATTTCACATTATATTATTTTACCATATAATGATTACTAGATTTTTATAAACTCAGAAAGTTCATAAATGTCTGATTCTTGTGAGTTGATTGGGGCATGGGGCATGTTAATATTTCAGATTGACAATAAAATTATACAAAAACTTACATGATATGAGCATATTATGAGCAAAAATAGGTCAATTATAGCTCACAGATACTTCATGGAGTGGGTGATGACAAAAATATGGTTGGTTCATGGCAGGTTTTAAAGGCTCAGAATTCAAAATTAGTGACTTAAGGCTTATAGGAGCTCAAAAAAATGACTACTCATGCTACTCAGTTTGGGAACGTGTCCCTTAGCATGTCATACAAACTTTGATAAAACCTTCAAAAATGAAAAGCATACACCATTAACATAAGAATATTTTAGTTCCATTGTGTTTATGTTGGGGGGTGTAGACATTTTGGAATGGGGGATGAACACAAAGATCAAATAGAACAAATATACAATTGTTTTGGCATAGAGGAATTACTCATAGATATAAATTCTTTTTTTCTCCTCTAATTTATAGGTATAAAATTCAATAAAAATAAAGTTATAATAGTAGAAATAAATATTCTCTCTCTCTCTCACACACACACACAAATAGTTCTCATTTTATCTGAACAGTACATCCATTAGATGCTGTCAATTTGAAGCAGAATATAAAATTACATCTATTAATAGTAATACAGTCAGCACAATTGTGATATACAACCAAAAAGTACAGACATTAAAACAGAATAAGTTACTTATTATTATTATGAACAATCCATCCATATAACTTAATTAATTTGCTACACCAACAGCCATAGTGATATAATATTGCACCTTCTAATAACTTTGCAATGTGTCCAGCCCACAGAAAAGAAAGGAAGAAAGGAATTGTTGTACTTGGTATCTTATCACACTCTAAGTTACAATAGTCATTTGATACTGAAATAAAAGTCTCTCACCTAGTGTTTGCAGTTGAGCCTCTGAGCAGCATAATTAAATGGCTGGTGTGCTTGGAAACAAGCCATTCTTTTGAATTGGAATAAAACAGATTGAATTTGCCACTATAATAACTGCAATGGTATTGAATACTTAATAGGAATGTTAAAAAGCAGCTCATAATTTCCTTCTTTGAATAATACAGGAAAAGCATTGGAAATTCATGCAGAAAAAGTATTAGTAAAATGTTAATTTTGGGCATATTTTGAAATGTATTTGACATATGACAGTTCATAGTGCCATGAAAATGACCTAGATACATTCATAAAGTCTCCAAGGGTAAAATGTGCCTCCAATGATAATTTCCTTTACTATAGTTGTATAAACAAGTATTACCATGGTGGCATACAGCAGAGTTTTAAAACCAGGTACATTTTTAGTTCTGTTAAATTCAGTATTTATAATCTCTTTTCTTTTTTCAATAGCTACTGTATAACACAGAGATCTTGGTTGTAGTGAGAACATAAAATTATAATGCTTAAACTGATCCCAGAATAACAGACATCTTCTACAAATGTGTAATGTATATAGAATAGTGTGCACTACCTCCAAATTGTGCCTTGTGAGGATGATCCCCTGACTAAAAGTCATATAGCATCTGAGTGACAAAGTCTAGCAATCCATTTCTTTCATGTTCATATTGCCCATGGAGAACTGGAGCAACTAGAAATGAGATACTGCCATTCCAGTTCATTCATGTTTTAGCTGAATTAGAAATCTGTATTATATATACCTTTGTCCATAAAGGATATGTCTTTCTCGAAGACGAGAAATAAACTTGTTCCTATTCAACAACCATATTTTGAGGAAATTCCATGAAAATGCATTCCAATTACATCTAACAGTCAAGAACATGCAGGGGTTTTTTGTTTTGTTCTAGAATAATAAAGACTAGGATTTATTTTATCCAAAATGCTAAACTGTAGACCACCATAATGTTGTTTGGGTCTGTCTGTCTGTCTGTCTATCATTGCCTTAATCATGGGATAATGCCATTTACTGTTAATGAGTATGAAGCAGATGTGATACTGATCTTCAGCCTTTACCTTCCAGGTAGCTAAAAATGGAACTGTATATATTTTCTCATTACAATGAATTTCTTTTTCAATTACTCCATTATTATTTTGTGATATTGATTGGTATCCAATAGAGATTTTTTTCTATGCCTTGATTAGAACTTCCTATTGCTTTGATATAAGGTTTGCACCTTCTAAAGTACTATCTCTAAAGAGGCTATAAAGCACTTTGATATATATTTTCCCCCTCCTTTTAAATAACTTGAATAACTCCTTCACTTTTGGAATCATTATGCCACTCCAGTGGACCATTTTTGTAGGTAAATCATTGTGAGAATAAATGCTCAAAATTGTACATGTGTATTTTAAACTAGGGTTATTGATCCCGTTTGCTTTACTTTAGTAATATGCCTTGCTGAGATATTGTGTTGAGAGTTGCGTTGGTTTACTGCGGTAACTTTATCTTGAATCAGCACTCAAGGTAAAGATATATAAATATCTTTATATATAAATTATACATAGTGTAAGGACTCCTTCCTTGCGCAGGCGATTGGACTAAAAGATTTTAAAGATCCCTTCCAGCCCTATGATTCTATGCCTCTTGATTCATTAACTTCAGCTTTTCCTCTGTCTCTCTCTACTACCTTTACTTTGGGCTGCAGCATTCATATTTGGTTCCTTTCTTTTGCTTCTTGAGGTTAACTCTTGTAACTGGACATGTTACTTTCTCTCATTCTCTTTTTCGGGCAATGTCCTTCCTCCAGTGCTGAGTAAAATGTTATTGTAATATGAGCTGATAGAAGGAAGGATGAACATTCCAAGAGCTGGCAGGTGAGCCAATTCAGGAAAAAAACCAGCGACTCTGCAGCTCCAGAGAGACCCTTCAAAATTGTCTTTGTGGCACTTTGTTTAGACAGAACTGAACCAATAGCTAATCACTCACTTCCAAAGGTGCACAGAAATAACATAATATTGGGGTCAGTGACAGTAAATGAAATGGGGCTGTACTCCTATTATAGAATGAGACTTGACCTTAGAGCTTTTTAAAGAGAAAACGAGGAACAAAAAGTGTGGCCGGTGATAGAAATGTGCAATCTGGATTTGATTTCAAATACTTTGGAGCTCACAAAAGAATAAATCTAGCATCTGTCTCGTAGAAACAGCTTCACCTTTTCCCAGGATTGCATGGTTATTTCATTTATTCTTTTGCTCATTCACTTTCTGAGATAGAATCAGAATGCTGTAGAATTGTAATTGGTGTAATGTAAGTATTCTTCAGTGATAAACTCAAACAAGTCTGAAAACCAACCCATCCCTTTTGAGAAGCCTGAGAATTATTTATGAGAAAGAAACAAAATTTATGAGAAAGAAACAAAATACAAACTAGATGCATTTTATGGATTAAAAGCTAAGTAGATTCCAATAACTCAAGAATACCAATAAGTATACCAATAACTCAAAATAATCCTCTTAAGTTTAAGTACCATATAAGTTGCAGTAGGTATGCTATTTTATTTGCAGTACAGATTATTTAAAGGCTTTCAGGGAGAGATAAATTTTAGCAACAAAATATTTAGTGATGAAATACATGGGGTTATAATCAACTACTGTTGATAGAATATACTCTTTCATTCTCTACCCATAAAACTGAGCTTGCAAAATTAAGGTTATCTCTTTGGATATCTGGAAAATATATAGGAATGCCAAGGAAATCTACAGCTAGTCCTTACTTACTGAATACAATAAGGACCAAGCAACTCCATCTCTAAGCAACACAAGTCATTAAGTGAAAAGTCATGAAACTGTACTGATTTGTTACATCAGCCAGTGGTAGTCATTCAGTGAATCACCGCAGGTCATTAAGGGTGAAGTCATATGATCACCACTTGTGACTTCCTGATTGCTTCCCCATTGACTTTGCTTGTTGGAAGGTGGATGCAGATGGTAATCACATGACTGCAGGATGCTGCAAATGCACACTAGTTGCAAGTACCCCAATCACAAGCACATGATTGTGGGGACACTGTTATATCTGTAGCTTTGATAATCACTGTTTTTTTTTTTTCAGTGCCAATGTAACTTTGAACAGTTGATGAATGACTGGGTGGTAAGCAAGGACTATCTGTATAGGAAATCCTCTTTGGTTTCCATAATAGTGGATGTAACCTGTTATTTGATCCTCAGGATAGGACCTTAGCATCACTGAACATAGATTTTCCCATCATAATGAAATGATAATACATGCAAACTATAGTGTACATCTACCATATGCTTAGTACAGTTTGTCATTTTAACAAATTAACTCTGCACACTCCTCCCCAAAAAACTAGAAAAACAGGCATTCCTGTATGATGTGTTTTTAATCCACTTTGTCCCAAATTATTAAATGCAAGTTTCAACCATTAAAAGTTTGACATCTCTGCACTGGAATGTACCTTAGTATCAGGAGGAAAAAAGGCACAACTGAGAAGATACAATGAAAAGCTTTATGACTTTGGGGATTGTAGGTATCCCCACGGATAGACACCACTGTGAAGTTGCCAGCTAGTTTTATTTATCAAAGAAGAACTTCTGAGCTAAAAACTATGCTGCCAGGAACAACCTACCAAAGTAATATGTTCCTCTTTAAAAGACCTGTACCAAAAGCAAGGACGGATTGTTACTGTAAAGTCCAATTTAGCATAAGAAATCGAATTCTGGTTCCCGAGATTAAACGCCTCCATCTTGTGGGACTGAGGAACTGTGCCTTGTCTGTCGCAGCCCCTGCAGAAAGTGCCCCTTGACAGAAAGCCCCAGTTTGGTTCCCAGGCCTGGGATTAATGTGTCTGTCAGTGTATTTGTGGAGGCCTCGTTGTACTTGTATGTTGTATTGTTCTGGTTGTTTTAGTCAAGGCTGCCCGCTTATGTGTGCTTGTTTTATTTTCTGGATTTTGTGAGCCACTCAGATTTTAACGGAGTGGGCAGCTGTACCAAATCTGATAAATTTGAATTAAATTAAATCCTTATCAGTATTCACTTTCAATGAAATAAATTGAGCTCACCTCTTAACAGCTAATTGGGAAGGACCAGAAAATAAATCCTAATGAGGAAGCCAAGAAAAAGTTGCAGCATAAAACAAGTGGATCACTTTTTAGCCATATGGTCTTTTGAGAGGGAATCACTACTTTTTCTTGCAGTGACTGCATCATTTACTCTTTCCTGTCTTTATACCTAAACCTTGAAGAGTGCTCTGGGCATCTGGAAAAGCTGAGGCCAACAGAGGCTTGTCCAAAATTAACAACAAAAGAAAATAATACCATATCATGTTACTTGGAAGGATCGCAGCAACCATTTTGTGTGTGTGTATGAGATGTACCATCTCACAGAAAAATTATAATAGATGAAAAAAATCTCAGTAGAGTTAACCCACACAGAAACAAACTAATAAAGCTTAATAAAATAAACTCAGCCCACACAACTCCTACAATAAAATGACTGCCCCAAGCATCATTTTTATTTACAGGAATGACCTGAGGAACTTCTAGGCCCCAGTAGTTTTTTGTGAAAATGAAATTAGTGCCAAGCTATAGGGAGTCCTTTGGAAAGAAAGTTCCTAGATCAGAGGAAGAAAAAGAAAAGTATCTTATATTGCCAGGAAGCATCCCAGAAGTCTAAAAGGGATGGAGCAATCATACCACATTCTTCTTGGTCAGTGACTTTTCTGTGACTGCGGTGTTTTCCTGTGGTATCTATTTTGTCAAAGTATCTATATTTAGCATTAAATATCAGGCCTGTGCATGCTTCAGAAAAGATTAGGAAGAAATGTTTTAGGTGTCACGTAAGCAGAGCATCTGTTCAATTAAAGCATATGGTCTTGAGATCGAAAAAGGTGCAGCTGTTTTATTCAACAGCAGAGCCAAAGCACTCCTTCCAAATTCTTTTCAAAGACCTACTAAATATATCACCGATCAAGACTAATAGAGCTTGCATGAAAAAAAGTGAGGAAGGCGCATATATCTTTTGAAGAAACTCGGGGTTTCTTTAATTTTGGGCACTTAGAGTTTTTGCAAGGCAGAAGATGGGAGATAATCCTCCTTCAAATGCCGACAAATCTTACCAGTGACAAACAGGAACAAAAACAAATCATGCCTTCTACTACTATTCTTAGTACTGTTCTAAAAATGAATTGAGTCTTTCTTCTCTGGGAAAAAGAGTGAAGCAACAGCAACAGATTCAATATTTTTGAGTGACATTTGGCTCTAAATGTGCAAGTAACCCTAACTGATATCAACGGGATAGTGAGCCAAATAGTATATGTCCCAAATTGCTGGGCTAAGTTTTTTCCAACAACCTTAATAAAAAAAAACTTGTAGTTTGCCTTCCCCTATTCCGCTTCTTATGAACAAAAAAAAAAAAAATGAGCAAGATAGAAAAAAGCAGGAATTCTTTCTTTTCTCTACTTTTAGATTTTTTTTTCCCTTTCTGAATATTTTCAGACATGAAATTGTTTTAGGTCTGGAGGCTTTGACCCTTAACAGACATTAGAGAGGGACAATTTTCTTCAAGACAAATTTCTGCTTTGAATCTGAAGCAGAACAGCATGCTTTTGCTTTCCGTACCAGCATTTTTTTTAAAGTGACCATTGGTGGCATCTATGCTCAGCTCTTGTCAAGAAAGAATTGCCAAGAAAGTGTGACATACTGAACAGTTTTCTCTGAATAAACATATATCTTGTTGTCACATTTTCCTAATTTAAAAAAGAAAAAGGAATAGCTCAACTTCAATATCTTTATATATCTGTGTGTGTGTATGAATTTATAAATATAACTATATTTATAAAGGCTCTGTGCATAGGCATGCTTAGT
>JANHZU010009914.1:175198-188297 GCA_032468055.1 Acrochordus granulatus | reverse complement strand
AACCTCTGACAGAGCTCTCATCTTCATTAGAGCACACAAGCCCCCCAACCACAGCAAGGTGGTGCCTCACTGGGGGGTTAATCAACTTAGTGACTACTATTTCTATAACAACAAACTAATCAGCAAAATTTTCATTTTTTATTGTCTTGAGCAAATGCCTGTCAAATTTATCAATAGCCCAGTAGAAGCAAGTAAATATTTTAAGAAAAATAGATTACACGTTTTTCTACACAGGCTTTTAGCTGAAAAGCTGTAAGTATTTTAAAAATCCACATTAGTTATTTGCTTTCATCTTAATGAACACTGAAGGAGTACTGGAATTTCAAAAGTCTACTGTTGTTCTGCTTTGTCAAGTGTATGCTTTTATGGTCATATGCAATATATCTGGAATGATATAGCTGAGCAGGGCAATAAAAATGCAAAGCAAAATTGATAACCTTCTGATGTTTTGAACAAATTAAACCTTTAATGACTCAATATTTTTACCTCAGTATAAAAAAACATTTCCTTTAGGAACAACTATTTCTTGTTTGAATACAAATATTTTAGAAATGCACCACATTCATGTTTGTTTTGTCAATAAAACTTAGGTGTTTTAGACTCTTCAAGGTTAATTGCCCAGCTTCTAAAAGATACATGATTTTAAGATTTAAATACACATAGCTGAACATTCCTTTTAGAGATTCTTTTAAGTTTTGATTAAAAACACTATTTTTGGCTTTTGCAAGGCAGCTTCATGGGCTTTTAATGTACAGGATTATTTTTGTAACTCGGTGATTCTTCCCTTAAGGTGTTTTGTCTCTGTGCAATGGAGTGAATTATGAAGAAGACAGCATCAAATATTAGAGAGGGAAGCTACATCTCAGTCAATTCCCTGCAGACTCCTCCGAATGAAGAGAATTCTTGTAGAAAGCTATTCCAGATTGCTGCAATCAAGGCAGTACAAGGACCTGAAAATTTCTGGTGGAAATTAGGAACTTAAGTCTTTAAAGCCAACAGATTTAAAGAGGAAAAAAGGTTATCAGAGTAGTCCCTGCTATAAATGAAAGTAAATTGTGCTACAGATTTGTTACCAAGGAACAGGCTCAGATATTGAAAGAAATCTTCTTAAGTAACTTGTGGGAAACACAACAGAAGGAAGAAGTAGGACATGGTTCTTTGAAAATGGGTGGGTTGCTTTTAGTTAGGATGGTCAGGTTTAGTATTTGTGTGAACTTGGATAACTAATTAATTGAATGTCAAGTTTTTGTGAATACTGTGGTCTCCTTGCTGGTCTATATTCCAGGTACCAACTGAGTTTGAATAAGCCATAGGTTTTAGCATATACTGAGATTCCCTTAACTCCTCTCCTCCTAAATACAGGAAACTGCCAGAAACTGATATATCTGGCTGAGAAATCAAGTGGGATATAACCACTTCTGTTACCTCAAGAAGTCTGGGGTATTCAAGGTATGTAACTTCTAGAAGAAAAATCTTAAAAATTCTAGCCTTTTGTTGTGTGGGCCCAGCTTTGCTGCTACATATGGTAATGCTATATGTGCAACACAAATGGTTTGCCGCTGGCTTTTTATGCAAACTCAGGCAATATATTCTTCTCCTCCACTACCTGAAAACTGGTTATGGAGGCTGAAGGGTTCCCTGAATAGTATGCAAACTGGAGATAGAAGAGAAATAGGAAAAATAATAAACCTCCCTCCTAGATAGCGATTCCATGGCTGAAAAAGCAACTTCAGAATCAGACAAGATTAGGGAGAAAGCATGATCTGATTTATTTACCTTTTTTTTTCTCCGTTCATTTTTAAAAGCATTTCATTTGTCAAAAGGAATCAGAAAAAAAACTACAGCAGTTACCAATATTTTTTGCTCAATCCCTCCAATTCTACCATAAAACCTACTTATGGATGATTGCAGTATGACAAACATAGTTGGAATATGCAGCCACACAAACTAGGATATTCATAATTTATTTTAAACATCCCTATATATACATTTTATTTGATCTATTCTTCTATTTATCATTGCCCAGATGAGTTGTTAATTACTGTGCTTAACTGCACCTTTTGTAGCCTATTTAAAGATAAAATGAACTAAACCACACTCTTCTAAAATTCTGACTCATTTTGCTAAAGCAAAACAGTCTCAAAGATGAAAAATACTGAACCTACATTATGATCATAATGCAAATAATATATTCTATGACTATGTGGAATGATTAAGGGGGAAAGTAGACCCATGCTTCAACTAAATGTTTACTAACAACACAGACCCATGTTGGTTCAATATGCCCCATGCACTGATTTTGTTTACATGCTGCTTTAATCTAAACAATATTCTAAGCACCTTATAAAATATAAACATTAAAAAAATAGTAAAAACAAAATCAAGTCAAAACAATGGCAACCTGAGGAACAGCTCACAGCAGCAGGACCTCCTCATCACACTTCTGTTCCCAAGTTTGTAATGAATTCCTAAATAATCAGTAGGTTGGATATCACTCTGATCTTGTGAGCAATGCTGCTTGTCTTAGAGATTTGCACTCATTTAACACTTGTCTAAGCATGCTTAGAAAGCTCTTTGCATTTTGGAATTCTCCTTCCTCAGTAAACATGCTTAAAGTGATTATTAGATCTTTTGAGTTTAAGACATCTGTGAATGTATTGTCTCAGGGAAGAGAGGAAGCAGGTTTGGCCTTTGCAGTTACATCTCTTCTCTAGTTTAATTCTACATATGTCACATGTGTCAAAACTGAACTTTATGTTTAGCTCAGTCAGTACCATCTATCTGTCCATCCATCCAACTCATAATGGATTGGATTCAAACTAAGTTTATGTACACAGAAGAAATTTTATCTTCAGAGATGAAATAAAAATCCCACAGAGCAGAGGTTCCTATACCTTCTGCCATCACACCTAACTTTAGAGTTATTTTAAAAATCCCCCTTAAAAATCCAAACATCAATAATGAACACAAAGAATTAAAATAATATAATGAAACTTTGAGAAAAATAGATTTATTGTAACAATGTAAATAAAATCACACCTCCTCTGGACCCATGTCTGTACCTCCCTAATATTGATTACCATGACCTAAGATTGATGTGCTCACTCTTCTGGCAAATTATAAGAAAAGAGCAAACTATAAGAAAAGAGCCTTGGTAAGGAGTGACAGTGAAAGGAAAGAGGCTATCATATTTATATACTTTCAGAATACAAATGGCTGGCCCTTGGGGAAATCAGACTAGATGAAGCAATGGCTTGATCAGCCTTGGTTCTCCTCATATTGTTATCCATTTTTCCTCAGTGGTACACATATTACATACAAAAAGTTTCAGCTTCACTCTCTGGAATCTGCAAGTGGAACAGAAAATTCTGTGTGAAACAGAGACTATCACCAGTCTGGATAATGGTGTCTAGCTCATTATAGAACAGCTTCATGTTTTTCAATGTTCAAGCAAAATTGATATTCTCCTTTAAATATGCAGGGATGGGAGCTTATCCCACATCACTCCAGAAACCCATACTATGTGATAGTCACAACATCTTGGTGCAGATACTTCTGTTTCTATCCAAAAATTATACATAGCAACCCTGCTTCGTAGTTTTTGAGTCTTCTTCCCAGTGTGGGAGAGTCTGCCTGTGTGATTGAGTATACATAGTGTTACATAATTGTTCTACAACTTTCTACAATTACTTCAATGAAGATAGCATTATTCAGATGTTGGAAAAGTTGAAAAAAATCCATTGCCATATTTATCAGTGGCAAGACAGGACAATGCAATCAACATCATTGCAGCTTGTTCATTCAACAGGAGAACATATTCTAACATTAAAGACATGACTAACAATAACTGTGCATTATACATTTTGGCAGATGCAGTCAGCACACCCTTAAACTGAAAACTTATAGAACATGCTATTTCTGCATAGATAACCAGATGTCAATTCAGGGTTGTCAGGACAAAGGATTATTTTACAAACAGAGGTGAGAACGAAGCATGTGTTTCCAGAACTAATGCATAATAAGAACACCAGATGTCCTTGTTGAAAGTAGCTTTCATTGAAAACAATGACACTAAAGTGAAAAATTCACATGTAGAATTAAATGCTTCTTTGACTGTAGGGATAGCTTTTTTTTGTCTAAATTGATTTTACGCATCTTGAAATATCTCAGTTATATCAAAAAGTGGAGCTGGTAAAGAGAACATTTAAAAAACAATGAAACTTAAAGCATAAGTTAATCATTTATAATTAAGTGGAAAATTAAAAATAGTTGGTTACAAATAACAATAATATAGTTAAAAATAGCTACTTCCTTGAAATGGAAACCATAATAAATGGAACAGTTTATATCCAAAGGTATGAATTCTGAAATTGCATATGGAAAAGTGAAACATTTATGAAAAGGTTGGAAACCTTCAAATGCCTTCCCTCGTTGTTTATGCATGAATAGGTGCATGCATAAAATACACTCTTACATAGACAACTTGATCAGTGGCTGTGTACACATGCATGTATATGCAGATGGCCAGGGAAAGCTTTCAAAGCAGCCACAGGTTCCTTCTGGAAGATGTAGCTTCTTTAATGGTTTGAGAAAGGGTGCTCTGTTTGCAACAATACCCTTTGCAAAATGCCCTTTCAGATGCTTTGCTTTGCACCAACCTTTCATTTACATCTGTGACTTTTTTCTTTGGTCAAAGAAAAATAAACATTCATTCATTCATTCATTCATTCAAAGAGAACTATTCAGAAGTCATCCTCTGGGCAGGAAGTGTTATTGCTGAACTGGCTTTCCTGGACTGTTGAACTTGATGCTTGTGCATCATATGTTTAAATTAGGAAAAAACAGAAAAATCCAGACATGTTTAGACTGACATACTGTGTCCAGTAAGACAGGCCAGGGATGTGACAAAAATCTGAAGGAATAACAATAACATCCAGAGAATGATGGAATGTTCTCTCCCTCTCTCTCTGTCTCTCATTAATTATATCAAAGTTTATAATTGCAATAATAAAAACTAATACAAACTAAAAGAAAGAGTAGAAAGAAAGAGTAAAGTATATAAAAGAAAAGAAACCACAGAGAACCAGTCAAGGTATTGAAAAGTTTCCTTATTGAATGATGAAGAATTTGTAAAACAAATGTTTTGAATTCAGAAACATAAAGTGTCCAAATTTTTCAATGGGAAGCATATAAATCCTATATCTAAGTAAAATTATTGCTTATATATCATATAAAAATATTAAAAATAAAAGGGGAAATAACTTAAAAGATGAATTGAAACATCTACTATCTTGTGCAGAGAAATACAGAAAAAGAAATAAGAACTAAATACCATAATATCACAGAAGACAATTCATATCAACACATTTATGACAAAGATGTTGAGAAAATGGTGAAAGACTGGTAAGATTTTGATCAATTGTCTATAGCAAAAGAAAGATAGGGCAATGGTTCCAATTATTACAGGTGAAAGAGACAAAATATGTAAAACTTCAAGATATGGACTGTCAATTTTTAAAATTCTATTCAGAGCTATACAGAAAACCAGACAAGATAAGGATGCAGAGACCTTTCTAAATAAAATAAACCTACTTCTGGATAATACACAGAAACAACTTTTTATTTGCTTCCAAGGTAGAGATTAAACAAATCATTTTAAAAATGGCAAGTAGTAAAACACCAGGATTGGATGGATACTCCACAGAGTGGTTGATCTTTTGGTGCCAATACTTCGTCAATTGCATGATGAAATACTTGATAAGAGAATATTACCATAGGCATTTAATTAGGCTTATATTATAATTATACCAAAATCAGGTAACAACCATATTCAACATGCTAATTATTGTTCAATCTCACTAATTAATATTGATATAAAGATCTTAACAGCAGTGCTAGCAGATAGATTACAGCAAATGTTAATGTTTGTTATTAAGAATGATCAAATAGGATTTATAAAAACTAGGCAAGCAGCAGATAATATTAAGTATTGCTCATTGGAGGGACAGACTGAAGCTGAAGCTCAAGTATTTTGGCCACATAATGTGCAGAGAGGACTCATTAGAAAAGATGGTGATGCTGGGAAGGATTAAAGGAAAGAGGAGAAGGGGACGGCAGAGGATGAGATGGATAGATAGCAAAGTCAGTGTGATGGGCGTGGGCTTGGGAGGACTCTGGGAGGCAGTGCAGGGAGGCCTGGCGTAATGCAATCCATGAGCTTGCAAAGAGTTGGATACCACTGCGTGACTGAACAACAACAAAAGATTGAATAGATTGAATAAAAATAAAGAGCAATTTGCATTCTTATCATTAAATGCTGAAAAAGCTTTTGACAAAATATATGGGCATACATATTTGCTGTATTAAATAGATTCAGATTTCCTTTGAAATTCACAAATAATAAAGATATGAGTTGCTCACATTTAAAGTAAAGGTTAATGGTATATTTTTTGCTATTTTCCTATTAATAACACAGGGAGTTTTATATAGTACAAAATTTAATTGAACATAAATTGGTTTAATTCTCTTTATTTTTATACCTTACTATACTATTCCAGTGTCAATGCAAATGACAGATACCTTTAGTTTATACAGGATAGTTTATTCACTGGTCCAAATCAGAGTTGGTGTCAATAGGTGAAAATTTGGTTACCTATCAATTCTGTATTTGTGCAGAATCCATTAAATATTTAAATATGTGTATATCAAAAGATATACCTCAGCTAGTAACATGTAATATAAATGAACTATATAAAGAGGTTTCTTCAGATATGGTACATCGGAGTCATTAAACCTTAAACTTTGAGAAATGATGAATGCTGTCAAAATGAATCTGCTCATTCATGACCAGGGCATGAACAGGCATGATGACCATGAGTGACAAAATATATGCATTATCGAGGACCAGGTTGTGTTGGAGATTGAAAATGGTCCTGATTGAGGCTTAGTTTTATTTTCAAACAACTACAGCTATCACACTGAATTGGCTAGGGTAATTATTTGTAATGTCATTAATCATGATTTATGACTGGGTCATGAGAACCAAACCCTTTCTCACAGGTACAAAAATATAACACAAAAACATGTGTTATATAATGTCAATTTTAATCCTGCCCTTTTATACTATTTTGAAATTGGAGGCAAGTACATATCATATGGTTTCTATCATGAATTTATGATCAATATTTTATGACCAGCCTCATCTGATGCTTATGTTCCTGCTGTTGAACCACATCTCTTATTAAGAACAATTAAGTCCTAGTTCCAGGATCAAAGGACTCGATTTCATGTCCATTAACAAAACTGAAAAACTATTCAAGATCCCTTCTCTTCTTCAAAAGTGCCATGTAATATATGCCACATTCACCTGTGAGCTTGACTTGCATTATTCATGGAAGAGCTTGGATTGAAACTTGCAGTGGAAGAGAAACATATATCCACAAGAATTTACTTCTTTCCTGTCTCTATATCTTGTTTGTTACGTTCTCAATAGATATGAAAAAGAGATATCACTTAGTGCACGCAATATAAGCAAAGTCATATTCAATTCAGAACAAGCTTCTGTTGTCGTGGTTTTCAGCTTTTCAAGACTTGTCAGCTATTAGCAGAGAAATGCATGTTCTCAAGCTGCAGAGGAGAAATTATAGCAATACTCTGATAGCCTTATAACAGGGTCAGTGTTGTATCTGTCAAGATGAATTTACCCATGATTTTGAATATTGTATATTAACCCAGAAAAATTCAAACTCAAATTGCCATCGTAAATCCTAATATTAGATAATTGTTTATTTTTTCTAGTGGCTTTTTAACTAGGTGCTAAGTCTTACCAAATGTGATTATAAATTACAGCAGAGTATCCTCTTTTTTTTTTGCAGGAACTAATCCAAATAATTTGTAAGATTAGTTTTGTCTGATGTTGATATGAATATTCATAGGGCTCAAATCTTTGCATTACAAGTTATCTTTCAGTTAATAAGAATGCATGCTAAAGCCAAAACTATCTAATACTAGAAATGTATATTTCTGTAATTTTTGTAGGAAACATATTCACAATAGTACCACATCACTTGATCAGTGCTACAACAAGGATTAGAAATTGATGGCCCTGTGAAGATTGGACTATAATTCCCATCATTCCTGATTAGTAGTCATGCATGCTATGGCTTTTCAATATGCTTCCCCTCTGAAATATGAAAATGGGGAATTCTCCTTTCTGTTTAATGTAAGTGGAAACATGTTTGAATTGGAAGAGAAAGATACAAGTGGAGAATATATTGCTTACAATATACTCAACATATGCTTTTTACAATATATTCCAAATCTGGTTATTTTGCCTGAAAAAATTCTCAGATGGAAAAAAAGTTGTAAGAACATCTTCCAAATCATACCCAATATTACCCTATATCTTGATATAGAATAGTATTTAAGATTCCTACCATGGTAGAACAAAAATGCACTGAAAAATTTATTGACTTATTTATATCCTGTCTGTATTATTTTTATAAATAGACCAAGCCAAGTCAAGAAATGCCAGACAATTCCTGGAAACCTTACACTCAGACAAATCAGCCATCAGCAGGCACATAGAGATAAATTACATATGCATGCCATTCAAAAAAAAAAAAATCCAAAAGCCAGAAAGGGAAAAAAAAACCTAAACACCTCCTCATAGCAATCAAAACCCATAAACAGTGATTAACATCAAGATCAACACTAGACCCATAATCAAGAAATAAACAATAACCCAATCAAGGAACTAGCAACTCAGACATACAAGCAAAAAAACCACAGCCTAATCAAGGCACCACCAAGAATACTCCCCCCAGTATTGACAGGGCAAGTCACGAGTATATAAAGAGTATATAAATTTATATTTAAATATAAATCTTGCTCCCATCTTTTACTGATGTTTATTTTATTTATTTATTTTTTTTTATTTATTTATTAAACTTATTTGCTATTCATCTGACTACAAGCAACTCTGGGAAGCTTACAGTAAAACTTATAAAATATATACATCACACCCGATAAAACAAACCAATAAATATGATAAAAGGACAAGAGTTAAAGGGATTCACAAGATGGCAAGAGGCTAAAAAGGAGCTGTAGTTGTCTGTTTTCTAAACATCTCCCAGATGACATGCGGCTACCTGGACCCTAGGCCAGCCCACAAAGCCATGTTTTCAGGCCTTTATGGAAGGCCAAAAGGGTGGGGTTGACCTCACCTCAGATGAAAAGATGTTCCATAGAGTGGGTACCATGGCAGAAAAGGCCCTCCTCCTGGACCCCACCAGATGAAATTCTGTAGCTGATGGGATCCATAGCATGCCTTTATTGCCAGCAGGGCTGGGGTGGGCTGAACCCATTGGGGAGAGACAGTTCCTCAAATAAACTGGACTCATGCCATAAAGGGATCTATAGGTCATAACCAACACCTGAATTGTACCTGGAAGCAAACCAACTAGTGCAACTCACGTAGCAGCAATATCATCTTGGGGACCCCAAGAACTGTCCATGCAGCCACACTCTGTACCAGCTGTAGCTTTCAGTTGCTCTTCAAGGATAGCCCCATTTAGAGTGCATTGCAATAGTCCAGATGCAAGATGACGTGGCCATGAGTGACTGAGGGCAGGGACTCCTGGTCCAGGTATGGGTGCAACTAGTGCACAACACAAAAATATACAAAAGCTCTCCTAGTCATGATTGCCATCTGCTCATTGAGCAGGAATTGTGAGACTAAGAGAACCTCCAGATTCTGCACTGGGTCTGTCTGAATATAGTCCAGAACTAAAACTGTTAAACCCCTGGACCCCAAAGGCCCATACTCCCACAGCCATTTGGTCTTACCAGGGTTCAGGCAAAGTTTATTGTCCCCATCCAGGCCCTCACAGACTCCTGAGCATTTTTTTTTGCATACATTTCGTTACCAAACTAGGTAACCTAACTTGCTCTATACTATTGGTTTACACACACTACATCAATTGTCATTAGTAACACAAAGACGACTGGTTCTAGTTTGGTAAGGAAATGTCTGCAATTCAACCCAGAGCTACAAATATTCTCTTCTATCCAGGAGGTGGCCAGAACTTCCACAGTTTTTCACTCTATCCTTTGCTGCTTCTGCCACACAAGTGTGGCTTTATAAAAAAAGTGTTACTTGATACAATTAAGACATATTATACTTTCATAGCATATTATCCTTAACTCTTCTTTGCCAAAATGAGCTACAGAAGCTAATGTAAGCAGGAGGATTAAATAATTTTTCATCTTCTTATTTTGGTTTTCTGTCCAGAAACTGGAGTGGAAACCAATGCCATTTCTCCAAATACTGAACTTTCTACCCTACCTGGTTTAGTGACTTTAAATAAAAAGAGCAACATAGGTAAAAATGAACTGGAAGGGTGGCTTCACCCAACCAGCAATATTTTCTAAGAAAAATTTGACATATTTTTCAAAACTGTCAAGAAACAGTCAATGACAGTTACAGAGCAATTCATGAATCAAACTGCCTTTTTTAAAAAATGGAAAATATTTAAGCTTTCAAAAAGATTCATCCTCTTTGTGTAAGAAAAATTGGTAAGAGTGCTGAATTTGTCCTTGAGGAGCCACAAATGATGAAGTGAGAAATTTGGCTATTACCAGGACTGAATCAATTCAAGTCTCTTGATTGATGGACTGTTGTAATTAGATTTACACCAGGTGTAGTTAGGTTCTTTGAAAAAGGTAAATAAGATGAGACTGTTAGTTCCATCTTTTTGATAAGGTATCTGTCAAGAGCCTTACTCTCTATTTTATTATCAAACCATAATAATGTTATTTGCTTCTCAAATTAGTTCTACTAGAGCCAGAAACAACTCTGACTGGACTTGCACAGATGTAGAACACAAAACATTGTCCTCTCTGTTACCACTGTCAATTGACAGAGTGTGTGTAAATCAATAGTATTATAGAGCCAGTTTGGTCTAGTGGTTAAGATGCTGGTTTAGAAACCAGCAGAATATAAGTTCTAGTCCTGCCTTAGCCAGGAAAGCCTGGTGACCTTGGGCCAGTCACTTCACAGGGTTGTTGTTGTGGGGAAAATAGGAGGAGAGAGGATTAGGTTTTTTCACCAACTTGAGTTACTTGTAGAAATGATAAAGGTGGGATGTAAATAGACTGGAAAATATTTTTTTTTTAATTTCAAAATTAGAATTAAACAATGTTACTTCAATGTACCTTCAGGATCTATTCTATCAGGACCTAGAACAGGACAGGGCAGTTTTTGAGACAGTGATAATGGCAACTTACTTCCTATTCTCACAGAGAGATATTGAAGGCCATCTGAAGAAGTGATGAAGGCAATGTAAGGGCATCACCAAGGTTTGTTGCTCATTTTCTGTTTATACTTTCAGAGAACTTCATTGTGTACTTTACTGTGGGAAAGGTAGCAGGTGTGTGTCTCACTAAGGAGGCTTAATCCCAGATAAATAAATATAAGATTGCAGTTTCCTTAATAGAGATTTATAGCACATCATTTTCTATCTCCCCACCACCACTTTTTTTTCTGGTCAATAAAAAACCATCTGCAGAAGCACTTTTTTTCTATTGCATTTTAATTCTTTTTAATGCCTGGATAAATTGCTATTCAAAAAGTGCAGTCTTGCAGGTGCCGATTCAGATGTGAGTTCAGCTGAGTTCAGTGAAGCACATTCTCTAAATCCAACAGCACCAGCAGAATCAGCACTCACTGCATTTGCAACTTTCCAGCAGTTTCTGAAAAAATACAGCATTCCTTTACTTCCACCCCCACTTCTTATCATGAGCTTTTAATAAGTGAACAAAATACAATCAGGAAAGCTTCACCTTGCAGATAGAGCAATTGACTAGCATACTTATTTACCATTCTAAATTTTGCTTTGACCTTAATTGGCCTCAAAGAGATCTTGCTTCTAGCAACAGGAGGCAGGTAAATTCTTAAATTAAAAAAATGGGATTCAATAAGTCGATTTAGAAACAGTGCTGGAGGTAGAAAAATGACAATGAACACAATCTAGGGAAATGTATTGTGACCTGGGACTTTTTTTTCCCCTTTGCTGCTGGAAAAATATGGCAATCCCAGGCAATGTGTTATATTTATGGCTTATAGGGTGAATATACACACATGCATCCATACAGCCACTATTCAGGATGATGTGTTTTAGATGTATTTTGTAATTGATTATTTGTACTTCTCTCCTTTCTCTCCCTTTCTCTCTGTCTTTCAATTTTATACAAAGCTTCCTTGTGGCAATGAACTCATGTTTAGGTTTGGGAACAGCAGATAAGTGCTGAAATAGAACAGAGTCTGTTAATCAGAATGGGGACTGCAAATTGTTTCTTGATGTTCTAATCTGCATTCAACAGTTGCTACTAATAAGTTGACTTTGTAACATGTGGCTTTATTTAGATTAAAAACACTTCAAAAGCTCTTTGCTAGCAATGCAGATATGGCCTTCTTATTTTTAAATGTAATTTTATCAAGATTTGTTTTTATTTTAATAAACTTCTCTCCAGCAATATTGATGATACTGTAACACAGAAGCATTTCAAGTGTTCAACAAACTTGAACAAACTGCTGAAGGCAAGTTATAGGCATAGAGTCTCAGGGGAAAAAAAGCAGCTGGCAAGTAAAACCCCCGAGAACACTCACTTATTAATAAAAGATTTAAGGTATTTTACATTCAAAATGATGGGTCCTGAAGGCAAGAAAAATCACAAACTTTGTTAAAATTTGAGTCAAATAATTAATTTTGCATTCAAACATCCCAGAAGAAAAATTTTCTTTGAATGCATTTTGCAATTTAAATATTATTAGCATTACATATAAGCATTTGCAACCACAAATATATAATTGGCAATTATTTCTGAATAATCCACACACAGCTCTGTATATCTACATCAAGATTTCTTTCTATATGAAGCTCAATTGTCATCTGATAAGCTATATGCATACATACAATATTAAGCATGATGTAGCTACTTATTTAAATCATCAGTACAAATGTTCCCCAAAGGAAGCCTTGATAAGAATTATTAATTTTATCAAGTAGTTTCCCTGCTTTGTGATAGAACATTTAGAGAC
>JANHZU010009914.1:124904-135260 GCA_032468055.1 Acrochordus granulatus | reverse complement strand
CGATCTTTACCTACTAAAATAAAAATCAAAAAATAAAATGGGGTTATCAGCATTTGGACCTTGTGGGAGAGAATTGATATGGAGCCATTTCATTGTTTACTTTCTGGCAAATAGATGAAGTGATATGACAGCTGTTTTGTGAGTGAGCCTACAGTGCTACTAATACAAAAACAGAGTGTTAATCTCTGGCCTATAGATTTAAAGGGATTTTAACAGTTAAAATAATTATTTAGAACTAGATAACCAATGCCCTGTTGAGTTATCATTTCAGAAATATTTCTTTAGCTAAACAGAGAAACAGAATGACCACAGGTGGGCAAAAAAGCAGTGGAAGTAGGAATGAGTTCTGACTTCCTGCCCATTGAGTACCTGTGGGACCCTGATTGAAAGCATCAGAATCCATCCTTCCTTCCTTCCTTCCTTCCTTCCTTCCTTCCTTCCTTCCTTCCTTCCTTCCATTTTCCAGCTGGATGAGTTTACAACAGTCATTCGTTCTTAGTCCAACTCACTTCACAAGGTTATTGTGAAGAAAACAGGAGGAAGAAGTATTAGATATGTTCACTGCCTTGAATTATTCATTAAAATAATAATGGCAGGATAATAAATAAATCTTGTGTGTGTGTCTGTATATCACTATATGCATCAATATTTACACACCATTCAAATATGACAATAAAAAGCTAAGAAGGAAAAGATGAGAATAATTGTCTTCAGCAACAAACACCCTGATAAATATGGATTGACATCAGACAAAGAAGAAAACAATACCCTAGTCAAGGAACTACAAAGGGGAAAACACACCTCTACCAACACCGGCAGGACAAGCTACTGTATATACATAGAGAACAAATCCCACACTCACTGGCAGTGATGATGTTAATTGTTTGGGTAATGAAATGTCTGCAAGCAAACAACTAAGCTCAGAAAGCCCAAGGACTTCACTGTTTTAACTGGAAGTCTAAATCTCTAATCACTCATTGTAATAATGTATACTGAAAACAGTATGGCTGTGTATGGAGGACATTTACCTATTCAGTCAGACTTTCGGTACATTTTTTTTGTGGTCCAGAGCTTTGATGTATGGATACGTAAAATACCGGAAATATCTTGCAGAAATTGCAACTATATGCCATTTGATCATATGTTCAGGTTTCTTGGATTATTTGTTTTTGAACTGTCTCTCCTACTCCCATAGGGATATATTTACTTTATTAGTACCTACAACAGCATCAGATCTAGTGTTTGTTTGTTTGTTTGTTTTGTTTCTAGCCAAGCTTCAAATTGCAATCCTTGCTTTTGGCCCTGCAGTCCTTGATCAAGAGCTCCCTTGTGAATTTGGATCTAGATGCCTGTTTAACTTCTGTCCACAGCATTTCAAACTCATTAGTCAAGTCCTGGATTGTGGCCATTAGAATATTAATTTTTCAAAATGTATAGTTCCTCCCATACTTTCTTCACCCTCCACATCTGGAAGATAGATAATAACTCCCCCAGAGTCTTGCTTCTGCTTATTCTATTTAAATTTCAGTTAAAAGGTTATATTAATATCCTATTCTTGATTGGTGAGTTGAAGAAAGCTAAATGAGATTTAGTGACTCATTGTGTGGAGCATGCTTATATAATTATACTTTTGTAGTTCTATGAATTTATACAAGCAGAAAGAAGGGGAATAAATTAAGTCATACAAATTAATCAAAAAGAACATTCTGTGATTAAGTGACCACCAAATAACTTCTGGGTGGCATATTTTGTGACTATTCAAATAATAAGATTTTGCAAGCAAGTCATTAGCCATTGCTTGAATTTCTTTTATGTTAAATAGCTTTGGCCTTTACCAATCAAATAAGTCAAACATGTGGCAGTTTGAATTACCTATAACATAATTGCTGGCCAACTTTTTGTCAGTACAAATTTCCATAACCAAAGCCTAGAAAATCCCTAGATTTTCTCTTCTCCAGCTGCATTGCCATAAATAAGATTGGTGCACTCCTGAGGAGTTCAACTGTTAAACTCATCTATAGGTGAACTGTACCTTCAGCTCATCACTGCTGTATCACCAGAGTCCATCCTGTCTTCATTTTCTTTCATTTCTTCTCCCAAAAGATACATAACACTTCCACCCCAGATTCTCTCTTTCTAGAGATGATAGTAGAGGGACAGAGGTTGTAAATGTTACAAAGGCAACCAATGAGAACCTCTGGCCAGTCTATGTATTCTCCAATAATATTCTTCAATAATAGCTCTGAGATATTATTGCTTTGATCAAAGTGTTCACTTAATGTTCTCATAGCAGCAAACATTTTCAAAAGGTTTTTTTCACACTTTGTCTTTTCCTCAATAGCAGCTTTGAAATATCATTGCTTCGATATCAACTTTGAGATATTATTGCTTTGATCAAAGTGTTTGATTAATGTTCTCATAGCAGCTAAACTTTTCCAAAGGTTTCTTTCACATTTTCAAGCTGAACATCATGTAAAATTGCCATGTAATTTTACAGGTCTTCCTCAAAGACATTATTTTTACTCAGTGAAATGCATCATTCTGTGATTAAATTTTCAGCAACTCTGCTTTCATGCTCCAAATCATATTATCTCATGTTTTCTGGAAACTAAATTTTACTAAGTAGATATTCATTATTTGTAAAAGTGCTTACACTTACAGTACTTAAACTTTAATCCTAGTATTGTATGGCTGTGAGAGCTGGACCATAAGGAAGGCTGAGCATCGAAGAATTGATGCCTTCAAATTGTGGTGCTGGAGAAGACTCCTGAGGGTCCCTTGGATGGCAAAGAGATCAAATCAGTCAATCCTACAGCAAATCAAACATGATTGCTCATTGGAGGGACAGAAGCTGAAGCTAAAGTACTTTGGCCACCTAATGCAAAGCTAAAGTATTTTGGCCACCTAATGCAAAAAAACGACTCATTGAAAAAGACGGTGATGCTGGGAAAGATTGAAGGGAAAAGAAGAAGGGGACAGCAGAGGATGAGATGGTTAGATCACATCGTCAGTGTGATGGGCGTGGGCTTGGGTGGACTCTGGGAGGAAGTGCAGGACAGGGAGGTCTGCCGTGCTGCAGTCCATGAGGCCATGAAGAGCCAGACATGACTGAACAACAACAACATTTTACCTTAAAAGTAACTTCTGTTTCCTTTATTACAAGAGAATGCAAATAATAGAAGATGTGGTTTTCTTTTACATGTATAGGGAAAACTTAGGAACATATTTCATGATATTGTAGACATTTTTTAAAAGGCAAATGAGTATCTTATTCCAGAAAAAAAATATAATCCAATATGTTTCCATTAATATTCAGTCAATATGGGGTATTTTAAGAGCTTTTCGCAGAAAATATAGGGTTCTTCCATTTATATGTTATTGTACTTTTTAAAGCACTACATAAACTGACTGACACTTTGAATACTGGAACAGATTTTATGGCTATATGTTAATAGGGACTGCAAACCATTCACAGCACTAATTAAATTTTATATATTATTCTATATATTGCATTATATTATATTAGATTACATTACATTGCACTGAATAGCATTACATTATATTTTTACACAACTGAATTTACCAAGAGTCACAACGGATTCTAGCTGATCATGAAACATTCATAATATAATAATTAAAAAATCAACAATATATAGACTAATTAAAATAATTAGCAAAATGTAAATATAATTGCATTAAGTGATAAGCCATCACAATCAACCAACAAGCATACATTAAAAATACATTGATGGCAAAAATTAATCAACAAACGCATTCTGAAAGTTTGGTTCCTTTTCTAATTTCCTTTCAAGGGGTATCAAACATATTTGTAAGAGAAACAGCCCTTCCTTCACATAATGGAAATCAAAAATAAACACTAACCTTTCCCAGGATGTCTGGATAGAACAGGTTGATTGGAGACTGGAAATACCTAGTTCTAAGCCATTTAGAGTTTACAAAATCTAAGTGCTGTCAAAACCATCACTTTGAACTGCATCAAAAAATTTAATACTAGCCAATTTAGGACTCACAGCAATGATGTTTTATGTTGCTGACAGCCAATACCTTCTAGCAAATGCACTACTTATTTTACCCCAACTGATGTGTCCAATTAGTTTTCAAAGGCAGCTTATGTAGAATGTGCTGCAGTAATGTAAACATAAAGTAATGAAGGCTCTAGGTAGGGTCACAACTGGACAAAAGACCTCTTGGCCCCAACATTCACCTGCCCATTCATCTGTAACTGTAAGTCCAGGAGTACTCTCTCGTCACAGACTTGCTCTCTCTGATAAAATACCTCTGGAACAAACTGAGATATAAAATGAACAAGCAATAACTTTGACTTGCTTAGATTCAGCTTTAGTCTGTTTCATCACATCCAGACTCTCATCCAGACAAAACTTTCATGGCATCATTGGTATAGCCCAGGGTGATGATGTACAGTCAGATTATGATTCACTACTGATGATACCACATTCCAAACAAAAAAATGATGATTTTTCCCAGCAAGTCCATGCAGTTTCTAAGCAATGGGAAGTAAAGGACTGAAATATGCAGTACCCCACAAGTAAACAGAGAAAGGGCTGACCTCTTCTTCACTGGACACCATTTGGAACTCTTCACCATGAAAGGTGTGTATCCACAGCCCAACTTCCAACCCTTATAGGTGATCCAGAGGTATCCTATGGTTAATACTACTGAAACCTGATAAAAGCACAAACAGGACCAGAAACTGTACAATACCTCCATCCAAGTGCCAACAAATATCCTCCACTAATGAGGCTGATGTTAATATCGTCACAAACGAAAAGGATCCAAATAATCTCTCCCTGCAACTGATTCCTCCCTCCCCAATCAATAACATTCCTCCGAAAAGGAAGATTAGAGGCAGGATGATAGTTATTAAATATAGCCAGATCAAGAAACTCCCTGGAGACACTATAGTCTCTTTCAAGGCCACAGGCATCACTTCATTCCATCAGGCAATGAGCATTAATAGTTTCTTGCATCTAGTCAGACTTATTCCCCTTTGCCCCTCAAAAAAACAGGAGGGAAATCTTGTACACATTGTTAGGCAACTTTTAATTTAATTTGCAACCAGCATATCCTGGTCAATCTCTACATCTAAATCAGAGTAAGCACTCATGCCTCATTCATTCATTCATTCAAATGTGCACACAACCAAATCAGCAAACATAAAAACTAATTAACTGCAAAAGTAGGGAGTGACAGAAACATAAGCAACAATAATTTTCATTATCTGTACCAGTCAAAAGGCACAGAACTTCCCAGAGCCATTGGAAACAATACTATGGATAATCAGCCTGGACAGGCCCAAATCCCTTTTATGTACATATCAGAACACAGATAGGAAGTCGGACACCAGGAGATTCCCTTCTCTATTCTGCACCTTGATAAAAACAATTTGGTGGATGTCTATAATGTTTCTTAATGAGGTATTGGTAATCCTAAATGAGGCTGCTAGTTAGCTGCCCACTGATGTGGTAAAAGACACTTACAACCATAGTGTAGGTCAAATTTAGTCTCATACCCTGCCCAGGCTCCAGGTTGTTTTTTTGTTTCATCTCCTGGAACTTCTCAGTAAACCAAAAGGACTATTAGGATTGGTGTACAATCAGATGAATTAGGAGCAATCAGATCAATATCCCAGATTGCCTCCTATTGCTAATGGCTATTAGATAATCAGTGGGACTCCCTGAAAATCATTGGGAAATCCCCCAACACCCAAAAGAATCTACCCTGTTCCATAAGGACTTTATGATAGACCATTATAATGGATTTATTACTCCTGCATAGTCCCTGGTTGTCCTATAGACATAATCCAGACCAGGAACTGATCTGACCATGCAAGATAAATGCTTCTATTTCCATATCACCAATCAGTTACTCTGAGACAAACACAAACTCTACCATATGTCTGCTAATATGAAGTCATATTATTATTTGTGAAGCTGCTTGTCATGGAAGCACTAGAAGATGAGAGGACTATAACAATTGCCTTAAGATCAGGTCAAAAAGCTTGAGAAAGTAAAAAAAAAGGCTAGAATTTCTGAAATAAATTAATAAATTTATTTTTATATATTTATGTATATATTATAATAAGAGGTATAGTGCAAACATTATTTTTGTGTGTGATATTTCTATACTATCTTATTCTGCATCTTTCTTTCTCTTATAAAATACATAGCGAATTATTGCACGTACTCGTATCAACAGAAAGTTTTACCATTTTAGGTTACAGAACCTAGTATTTTTTAAAAGAAGTAATAGCTTTCCAAGTAGGAAGTTTCTCTAATTTTATGATTCTTGTCAAGGTCCAGATTGACAACCTGTTCAGGTTGTCTAATCTACATTTTCTCTTGAAACAGAGGGTGAGTCACTTGGTAGCTTATTTCATAAACAGCGACTTAATCCAGCTGGTGAAAAATCTGGGCAGATTTTTCCAATTGTTCAAAGAGATTTTGTCTTAGTGATTGGGTTGGAAATTCTCTTACATGTTTCAGGATTCAGTCTTTAATCCAGACTAGTGAGTGTTGAGCAAGGCAGGTTGATGTTAGAATAGGGAAATAAAGTATCTATGTCTGTCTGTCTGTCTATCTTATATACACATACATATATGTATGTATGTTTGTCTTATTATAAATTATTTACTCTATTTTTCTACACATTATGAAGGTGCTTGTTTGTTGTTAGATTTTTTTAATTCCACCTTTATTATTTGTATAAATAACTCAAGGCAGCAAACATCCCTAATAAGGATTAATAATCCTTCCTCCTCCTGTTTTCCCTATAACAACAACTCTATGAGATGAGGCGGGCTGAGAGACAGTGACTGGCCCAAAGTCACCCAGCTGGATTTCATGCCTGAGGTGGGACTAAAACTCACATTCTCCTGGTTTCTATCCTGGAATCTTAACCACTAGACTTAACCACTCTAATACCACTATGATATGACATAGAAAGGTCATAAATTGACTTCCCTCCATTGATAAATTTGAATAAATGAATAAATATGAATTAAAGAGTGAGTGAAGGAGTGAATTACTCCGATTAGCACAATGGCAGGGGCAGGATTTTCATTAATGCCCCTTTCGCACCACAACCCTCCTGGTTTCCCAAATCTGCTGAAAATAAAAATAAAGCAGTATTTTTTGGGAGTAGAGGACTAAAGAAAAGGTACAAAATAAATTTTATTCTTATTATTATTTTCTTCCTGTTCCACTGATGCAAACTTCCATCAGCAGACAAAAAAGGAGTTGGTTTATTCTCATGGTTGCTGTCTCTCTCTCAAGACAAGTCTACATAAATCAACATAAACATGTACAAATAAGACTCTGTCAAAGGTTCCTATGTGCTGTCAAGGAATACAGAGTGCTCAGCTGTGAGATGGAAGATCAGGAATCAATATTTGAGAACTAAAGAATCAAGATTTGTTTGAAATATGTATTTTCAGCAACATGACCAGCTGAGGACAGTTTGAACAGCTGCTGTGATTGTCGAAACTGAGAGAAATCACACTATCTATCTAAAAAGTAATTTGCAAGATTCAGGGACAGCAAAATTCATTCTTTGAAAAGTTTAGGTATAAGATCTCTTCCATTTGTTACCTCTTTCTTTAGAGTACATTTGAGGGGTGTTTACTCACTATATTAGTAAAACAAAACTAAAAAATCCTTCTTTTTAAGCCAACCGGCAGTTGTTTTGCAAAACTCCCTCAGGAAGAACTTTGATGTTTCTATTTATTCTTTTTTCCTCTAGCTCCAAAATGTCTTTTACTTCTGTCGGCAGGGGAAAGAAGCTTTTTAGCACTTCCTGCCTCCAGGAAAGCTGTGACTGCCTTATAGTGATGGGAGAGGAAAAGAAGAGTTGTTTGCACCCTACTTCTCTTCCCCTACCAGCAGAGAAATGTGGGGGGGGGACTTTTCAACATCACTCTCTGGAAATACAGGTCTGTTTGATGCCAAGATAACAACACTCCCTTCTTTCCCGCAACGTTCCATAGTTCCTTATAAAGACTTGCAAGTTGAGAGCTGTATGGTGTGTGTGCGTGCATGTGCACATTTCTGTGTACTTTCAAGTCAGTGTTGACTTCTCGCAATTGCCTGCACTACTCTCTGTAGTTTCTTGACAATGTTTTGAGAAATGGTTTGCCGTTGCCACCTTCCCTGGGCTGAGATAAAGTGATTGGCCTAGGGCCACCCAGCTGGCTTTGTACCTAAAGTCACGGTTTCCTGCTTTCTAGCCTGGCACCTTAACCACTATACCAACTTGGCTCTCATCTTATGCTATATAAGTCATAATTGGTAAGTGGTATGAGAAGTCATTCCTTCTAAAGTCCAAGGAAATAATGTTTATCCAGTTGCAGTAGATTTTTGCAAATAATGAGAGAGAAGCAGCTTAATTTTGCAGAACCTTTATTGTTTTTCAGAGAGATTGGTCATTGTGTACGTTAGTTTTATATTTAATTTTTCTGGAACAGATACTAGTTACTGGCCAAGATTCTTTCCTTAGAATAACTTTGTCTGATGTGTTTGGTTGTTTTATAGTTATTATTAATTTTGTTAGACCAATATGCTTCACAGAATTTTCCCTAATATCACTTTTTTCCCTTTCTCCCTTCCTCAAATAGGGAAGACTTTCATTTTCCGAAAGAACTTTTTATTATCCCATAAACTGGTGACTGTTTGGATTTGGCCATATTTTCCATACCTGTGTTATGTTATTATCTTGCATCATTGTAGATGACTGCTTGAAAAAAATAATTGTACTTGAGGAAAGTTTCCTTTGGTGCCATAGTTATAAAATTGTCAGCAACAATATAAATGACAATCACATTTACTTAATTTTTTCTTCTTTCCTTCTTCTACTCTCTGCTGCCTAATTCTGTGGATTGCTCTTACCTTAAGCTTAACTCTCACTAGATGGAACAGTAGAATAAAAATAAAATAAATAATATGTAATAAGAATAATATCATCTAACAACAATAATAGTAACAACAACAACTTAAAACCACTAGACAATAATTTTAGCTAAACTGTTGTCACTTTTGGAGTTTGGCAGAGAACATTCTTATAGATTATAAAGAGATTCAGTAGTTTTACAGGGTGGACAAGTTGCCTTCTTTTATGTCACGTGGATGAAGTCACACAGGATACTGTTTCCCAAGTGATACTTTTCATTCTTCTCCCTCCATTGCAGGCTGCTGGTTATAACCAATGATATTTACTATGACTATTATGTAATATTATAATATAATATGATATATGATATGATATAAACTATTGTTTAACAAGCTCATTTATTTCCATAGAAATATCACTCAGAAACAAAAACCGATCCTTGATTTGCCAAACCAATTACTTTCCCTCTCAAATAATTTAGCCCTTTTTTGCAACTTCTGGAACAACCCCATCAATATAGGAGTAAATCCCACTATCCCCAGAATCCTAATGTGTTTGTTTTGTGTGCTGCTTGACTAGCACAAAATACTCTGTTAGACTGGTAAGAATTATTTATCCATTCTATAGTTTGTCATTATTTTATTAGAAGGTGGACTTCTAAGTGGGCCCTTCCTTTCTCAGTATAAAAGATGTATTGTTGGTCAAAATAAGGTGAAATATCGTTATCAACTATATACAATTCTGAAAGAATCATTTATTAATTTATCCTCTAATAGTGCTTCAGCTAAAATTCTTCTTAATAAAATTTGAATGTAAGTTTGTTATGTTTCGAATTATTTGAATGTTTACAAAGAAATTGAAAAGGATTTCTAAATATAATTGGCCAGTTATATAACATGTAAATGTTTCCAAAAGTACATCCATCACATCCCTGTGGTATTGCAGGCTATGCACTTTAATGTATAATTTTATTCAGGAATTTGACTGAATAAATTATTACATAACTGTAACAGATGCAAACAAAAGTATTTATTTTACCTGTTGAGAATAGCCAAAGTATTATATAGTCTTACATAATGTTTTCTTAAAAGTTTGGAGACTCAAGGAGAAATGCTTGATGGTGCAGGATTCCTGTTTCCATAGAAGACTAAGAATTGCATTCAGATGAATACAATTACAATTCACATACTTTGTTGGAAGACCTGAGATTGGCTTGCTTATCTTCATCTTATCCTTACAGCTTCTGAATACAAGGACACCTAGAGTTATTCTGTTTTCCATCCATTCACTTACTCTGGATCCAATCTAATTTTTGTATCCATCCATCCATCCATCCATCCATCCATCCACATATACATATATATATAAACACATACACATACATATATATAGTATTTTTATATGTATTATTGATATTAATTGTTTTAATCTTTT